>CAUYPK010029895.1:0-14106 GCA_963574355.1 Loris lydekkerianus
ATAACCCAACTATACCACAAGACTATGAGGAAAGGACCAAGGAAGGGGAAGGGAGGGGGGAGGTTTGGGTGGAGGGAGGGTGATGGGTTGGGCCACATCTATGGTGCATATTTTTATCTATAATAAAAAAAAATAAAAAAGAAAAAATATATATATATTGGACAGATATTTCCTCTGTCATTTTTGGCCACTATAACAGAATAACATAGACCATGTGGTTTAAACAGCAAGTATGTATATATTTCCATTCTGGAAGCTGTGAGGTCCAAGATCAACCTGCTGGCATAATCGATGTTTCATAATGACTCTTTTCCATATTTACAGACAGATGTGTTCTCCTTCTATCCTCAATGGATGACAACAGAGAGAGAAAAAGTAAAGTCTTCTATGATAAAGGCACTAACCCCATGTGAGAAGCAAGCCCTCTAGATCAAATTATCTCCTAAAGGCCCTACCACATAGTGTCATGACATAAAGGGTTACAGTATCAACATACCAACTTGGGGAAACATAGAAACATTCAGTCCATCACGATTTTCTAAAATTACACTGATGTATTTTTTATCTGTACATACATAAGTGCTATTGGTCTATGGAATCCCCTTTTGGCCATATTTTCAACTGCTTTTTGTGTCAGTGTAATTCTGACCTCAAAGAATGAGTTTCAATGGATGTTCTACCCTGAAAGAATTTATGTACAATTGAAATTGTTTCATTGTTCTTCTTGAAATGTTTTCTAGAATTCACCAATGAAACTATCTGGCCATGTAGTTTATTATGCTGTTTTGCTTTGTTTTGGTGTTTTTCCTTTCCATTTTTTAACACTACAATTTTGCACTGCTTTCACTAAAAATTTTATCTCTTTACTAGATATACAAAACTACTTACCTAATTCTTCACTGATTTTTCTCCTCCTTAATGGTCATATAGTCCTACTAATCAAAGATTAGCCGTGGCAAATTTTTATTGCAATTTGTTTAGCTCACAGCCAACAGTGAAGTCTTTCTGAATGAAAAGAACCATCCTGTTATCAAACAGAAAAGGACTTTAGAAATTAGCTTGCACTGGGGCCTTGGCAATACTTCTTTATGACTTCCACCTAAAACTCTAAGTTAAAAAATATCACTTACAAGTGAATCTTACACTACTATTGACAACTGATATTCGTTGACTCAAAGAACATCCTGTTCTGACAAATGTGACATAAGAAGCAAGAACCACATGCCCACACTAATTTGCAGCAGATGTTGGGGTTTTTGTTTTTGTTTTTGTTTTTAGCCGGGGCTGGGTTTGAACCCACCACCTCCAGTATATGGGGCCAGTGCCCTACTCCTTGAGCCACAGGCACCATCTAGCAGCAAATGTGTTTTTCAACTTCAAATCATACCTAGGCAGCATTTTTCATATCTCAGTGAAATAAGAGGGAAATTTTTGTATTGAAATATTCATTTACCTGTGCAATTGAGGAGCTTCACCCATCTAATATCTAGTATCTTTTGGAACAACGTGGTTGGAACTGGAGTTCTTCTTAGTGCAGTATTAAAAGAATAGGGGAAAAAGAAAAAAAAGAATAGGGGAAAAAAATACCATAGGCACTCAAGACTAAGTTGGAACTACTCTAGAGTTTTCTGTCTAACCTCAGGCCAACATCTATTTTTTATAAATTTTCAATCTTGTCTACATCCCATAAAAGCTACAGACCAGATTTAGGACACATATATTCATGGAACTCACTCATCATAGACTGTCCCACAGCCCAGGCAGCTGTTCATTGGCTATGGGACCCACTTGAATCCAAACCTCCACATAATACAAAAATATGTCTGGTGTTGCCATACTGTACTCTATTCACTGTTGATCTTATTGCTACCTGTTTGGGTATTTTTATTGATTTACAACTGGAGACCTAACCCTCCAGTAGAACAGTGTCTCAGCTAAACTTGACAAATGCTGAAGCCCACATTGACTCAAGAGCATCCCACCTGAAAAGGGAAACATCAAAGCCACATCCCAGACCTTATCACTCTGGCCCAAATTCTTACTAGTCGAGATGACTTCATCCCTTCTGCTGCAGATAACTTCACCCCTTATACGTTTTCTCTTTTTTTTTTTTTTTTTTTGAGACAGAGTCTCAAGCTATCACCCTGGGTAGTGTGCCATGGCATCATAGCTCACAACAACCTCCAACCCTTGGGCTGAAGTGATCCTCTTGCCTCCGTTTTTCTATTTTTAGTAGAGATGGGGTCTCACTTTTGTTCAGACTGGTCTGAAACTCATAAGCTCAGGAAATCCACCCTCCTCAACCTCCAATAATCTAGAGTGCTAGGATTATAGGCATGAGCCACTATACCCAGCCCTTCACTCCTTATACTAAACCTCTTAGATATCTTTCAAATATAGATATTAAGTCAAGATGGGTTAAGGAACAAAACATTAAATGCAAAACTACAAAAGGCCAGAAAGAAACATAGGGTAATCAACTCAGGACTTTGATCTAGTCAGCCATTAAAAAAGATGGAGATTTTACAGCTTTTGTATTAACCCGGATGGAGTTGGAACACATCCTTCTTTGTAAGCTATCACAAGAATAGAGAAGCAAGAATTCAATGTACCCAATTCTAATATGAAGCCAGTAGACTATCTAATACCCTCATAGAAGAAAAACCCAAATCAATTCAAGGTGGGAAGCAACAGAAAGAGGGAAGGGAGAGTAGGGAGGAGAGGGAGTGATGGGGGTTACAGTGTATGGCACACCTCTTTAGGGGCAGGATGTAATTATTAGAGGGACTTTACCTAACAAATGCAATCAGTTTAACCTAATTTTCTGTGCCCTCAATGAACTGGAAACAATAAAAAAAAAAGAAAAAGGTGTGGCTTGGCACCTGTACTCAACAGCTAGGGCTCCAGCCATGTATATGGGAGCTATCAGGTTCGAACCCAGCCCGGGCCTGCCAAACAACAATGACAACTACAACCAAAAAATAGCTGGGCATTGTGGCAGGCACCTGTAGTCCCAGCTACTTGGGAGGCTGAGGCAAAAGAATTGCTTAAGCTCAAGAGTTAGAGGTTGCTGTGAACTGTGATGCCATGACACTCCACTGAGGGCGAGATAGTCAGACTCTGTCTCAAAAAAAAAAAAAAAAAAATCGTATGGATAAGGTGTCATAGGAAAATAAACAAATGGAACTGTAGTAAATGAAAAGCTTCAGCACAGCAAATTCAATGTTTAACAAAGTGAAGACACACCTGGTTGAATGGAAGAACATGTCTACAAGTTCTTCTTCTGACATGGGACAAATATGCAGAATACACAAGGAACACCAATAATTCAATAATAAAAACCCCAAATAATCCCATTAAAAAGTAGGGGAAAACTATGAGTAGACATTTCTCTAAAACAAGACACACATATGGCCAAAAGATACATTAAAAAATGCTCATCACTAAACATCAAAATCACAAATGAGGTATCACACTACCCCAGTTACAATAGCTACTATTAAAAAGACAAAAAGGAACAGGTATTTCTAAGGACTTACAGAAAAGGAAACTCTTCTACAATGTACATTAGAATGTAAGTTAGAAAAGCCCCCATGGGAGACAGTATAGAGATTCTCAAAAATTATCAGGCCTCAGAGTCAGGAAAGACTATGGCACAACTCTCACTCTGAAGCTGAAAGCCTCAAAACCAAGGAATCTGGCAGAATGAATTTTGGATTTTAACATCCAGAGACTCAGGATCTCTGATCTCCAACACAAAAGAAGGAAATTGTACCCCAATTCCTGGAGAGAGATGCAAACTAGCCTTTTCTCTGCCTTCTTTCTGACAGGCCCCAGCTGATGGGGTGGTCCCCACCCACATTGAGTGTAAATCTTCCCTACCTAGGCCCTTCAGACTCACACACTCATCTCTTCGGCACATGCCCTCACTCTTGGTTTTCTTTAATCTGGTCAAGTTGACATCTGTAATTAGCCATCACACTATATTTCCAGATTCCTTTGCCAATTAGATTGCAGTTAGATTAAGTGATAGGAGATGGTAGAAACTGGAAAGCAAAGAGAGGGAAGAACCCTCCACTGCTTCAGGCAGCACCTTCCTCCATGGCAGCATTTCCTCTACTGTTCCAGCTCCCAGCATCTAGCCCATTCCTTCTAGATTTCTCTTGGTGACCCCAGCTCCTGACCTCAGGGAGCATCAAGTCCTAGACTTATTCTCCCCAGTTCTTGTGGGACCACCTTAGTCTACTAATCATGTCTCAGTTGTCTTACCATCCCTTGTTTGAACCTTTGTAAATCAGTTCCCCTCATTAAATTATCTCAATTGAATACAAAGCACTGTGTAGTTTCTGTGTTTAGAGGCCAACACTTTGGACTGTCTCTTATTCCTTTATTCAGTTTTCCTGAATTATTAATTTGGCACTTAAGATATTTCAAGGACTCTTCAAAATCATAAGGAAAGCAGACTGTGTTATTTGTATTTATGTCATGAGAAAATGCATAATAAGCAAACACATGGTTTGTGGTGTTAAGTAGCATGCAAAATATTAAGCAAGATATAAATATGGTTAGTTAGAGATAGGGCCATCAGGGGTGTCCAACCTCTGGCCTGCAGGTCACATGCTGATTTTATGAGATCTATGTTTTTGCTTCTCTGTGCTGTTTGATATCACAAATAGTATACACTGACTTTTTTTCCACCTTTCATTAGCATTTGTGTATTTACTGGTGGCCCAAGACAACTATTATTCTTACAATTTGCAGCACAGAGAAAAATGCTTGGACATCCCTGGTCTAGATTAATAATTAAGGAGAATACATAGGGGAAGCCTCTCACATGGGTAACATTTGAACAATGACTCAAAAAACCTAAGAGAGTTTGTGGCAAGCAAAGGAAATATAGAAATCCTGAAGAGCGAACTGCCTGGCATGATTTGAACCATTAAGAAGGCCAGTGTGGCTGTGGCCAAGTGAAATGAACTCCAAGAGGTACAAGAGTAAACCCAATAGGCCTTGAAGGTGCGATGGTAGATGATTTCTGCAGGAGATGGAAGCACAGGAGATAGGGGAGCAGAGACCTGACATGACATGACTAATTTGAAAAGGTTTACTCTATTTAGGAGGAGGAATTGGGGAGAAGAAATAGCCCAGCTGAGAAACTAAGAGCAACATTGACTTGGAAGACACTGAAGACAATAGGAAAGGTAATTAGGAGAAGGCAGATTCTGGATGTCATTTTAATATAAGACAAATTTAACACTCAGAAGTCAGGGAAGAGATTGTGCCAGCATTATAAATCAGGGAAACCACTATAGATTAGATGCTTGACCCTCCAAATCTTCCAAAATCTTTCATCATTGATCCCCATTGATGAAGGTTAAGCCTAATTGGAGATGTTTGGATCACTGCTCATGAATAGATTAATGTCCTCCCTGGGGGAAAGGGCCAAGTGAGTTCTCAGTCTATGCTTGCCCCCAGAGGGCTGGATCCTAAAAAGAGACTGACACTCCTACTTCACTCTCTCACTATCATAGATATCTATGGAGATAGATATCCACACATAGGATATCTATGCAGATAGATATCCACACATAGATATCCTTCCACATTAAGTGGAGATAGCCTCCTCCCTCAACTGGTATATGTGCTATTGCCATGTTTTTTGTACAGTCTGCAGAGTTGTGAGCCATGTAAGCCTCTTTTCTTTGCAAACTGCTCAGCCTCATATTCCTTTCTAGCAACACACCACACATTCAGATGTAGCCATTAAAAAATCATGAAGAGAGTTGACATAGAGAGATTACTCATGAGCCTTCCAACACTCCAATCTTTAAATAATCAGTATAAAAGACAGAAATTCCACCCTAGAGTGAACTAAGTAAACAAGAAAAGAATAGGGTCTTTGAGTACCCTTAAACACTCAAAATACACCTTCCATTTGATCCTACAATCCCATTACTATGTAGCTACACAGAAGAAAAAAATCATTTTATCATAAGAACATTTTCAATAGATTGTTTATTGCAGATAAATTTACAGTCATCAAGATGTAGAATCAGGGGGCTAAAGGCAAGATGGCTGACTGAAGCCAGCTTTCCACAGAGGCTCCCATTCAGATAGAGAGCTAAAGAACAGAAGTTTAGCAAGTAACCTGGTGGATTAGAGCTGAGCCAAGAGAGAAGGTTGAAGAACGCACATCAACCCTGCTGAGGCAAGCTGCAACCCCAAGGATACAAAAAAAGGTACAAAATCCACCGTCAAGTGGATGGGAGTCCCCTCCCCATGAGAATGGCTCACAGTACTCCATGGAAACAAGCAAGCAGAGTTCAAATGTCCTCCCATTATATCCCATGGGAGAGACCCTCTAAAACCTGGACCTATTTTCCCTACTAGGGTACCATGGTGCTCTCCTGCCCGGCATAAAACCATATAAAACTGTATATATTCTCTACCTGCAATTCTGAACTCCTAGCACTCCCCTCCACTCTCACTCTGAGGTCTAGAAGCCTGTCCCCCAGTAGTCCAGATTCTTGGGTATTTACTCCAGAGGAGTGGACAGGGCATGGACTGCTGCTCAATAGTGCTGATTCTGTGGCATGGGAGTAAGGAGAGGATGGTCAGCTGAGAAGGAACCATACAGAAGCGGCGGTTCCCGAAGGCCCAGAGCAGCAGCAGCAATGGCAACAATAGGCCTCACCATTGGATATTCCAAAGTCACACCCCTTGTCTCTCTGGGCAACCACAGGAGACCAGGCATCTTCTCTGGTGGCAGCCACTGGTGGAAGAGATCTGGGATGGAAACACAGACCCCGTGAGCAAAGGGTATGCCTGGGTGAAGCATGGGGACTAGAATATGCACACGCAGAGCTGGCAGATTCCCAGGGTTTGGCTGACCCAGAGGACCACATTACTGAGCCTAAGATGCACCCAGACCTCAGGGGATCATTCGCTGAGACACATGAGGGCAGGAAGAGCCTGGAACTGACAGCTAATTGTGCCACTCCAATACAAACTGCAGCCAAGACCAGCCAGTGGCACAGACAGGGCCTGAGTCACAGGTTCTGTGAACTCAAACATCATCTCTTCACCAGGGGAATATAACCAGGACAGAAACAAATTCTGTGAAGTTGTTCTGTTGTCAGTAACATCAATCAGGGGCAGGGCTGGAAGTGAGTGAACAGCCCCAGCCTCCATTAAGCACCCAAGGTTGTTAGGCCTCACCTCCCACTGCAGGATAGTGGCAGAGAGCAGCGGCCTAGCTGAGAAGACCTACATCTCCCTGTGATAAAGGCAGGCACAAACCCCTGCAGTATCTGCTCATTGGAGGAAACTGGGGCACAGCCCTGCAAGGTTAACAGTGACTGGGTGTGACAGAGGTGCAAGGTGGGGAAGGAGGCATCAACCTTCCCAGACTAATGTATTTGCTGGGTGGGTCCTCCTGATCTCCCAGAGCACCAGAGTAGGTCATATTAGAGTTGTCAGCAGACCCCTGTGATCTAGTTGCCAGAGACCTTTTGAACTCTCCCACCAGAGACAGGTGCTGACTGAGTCAATTGATATGGACCTCTTGAACTGGGCCAATCACCTGAGGACTATCCAAGTGGTACCCTGAGTGCATGGTGGTTGTGGGAAGTTTTGATTTTCCTTTTCCAACGATTGCCTGTTGGGGGAGGGGGACACGATGACCTAATTGCTGGTATTTCTTCACAGCTGAGACTTCAACCCAGAGTAACTGATTCACTAGAGTAGGCCAGAGACCAGATGAAAACAAGGCAGAGCCACTTAGTCCCATCACACCAAGCAGGTCCCCAGTTTCTCAGGCCATAGCACTGTACCGGTCCTTGGCAAAGCTCCAGGGGAAAAGGTAGAGACACCAGTCCCAGATTTTGGGCAAAGGGCTGGTTAATCACTACTCCAGAAGAGCTCCCAACACAACTTGTCTTTATCTGCTCTTATAGTCAAATGGTATAAAATAATCATGGGGCTGAATCAGTGGAAAGACACCAGTAACATGAATAACGAGAGTAGATCAACCCCCCCCCCCCCGTCCCCCAAGGAAAGATATGGAAGACGCAACTGAAGATCCCATTATAAACAGATGGCCGAGATGTCAGAAATTGAATTCAGAATTCGGAATGCAAACAAGATTAATAGAATGGAGGAAAAGTTGGAATTAGAAATTCCAGGAGCAATTCAAAAGTTGTCTCAAGAATTCAATGTAGTTAAAGACAAAATCACCAAAGATTTTGACACACTGAAGCAAGAATTTGCAACCCTCAAAGATCTAAAAAGTACACTAGAATCCCTCAGTAACAGAGTGGAGCAAGCAGAAGAAAGGATCTCTGACACTGAAGACAAAGATTTTGAATGCTCCCAAACTCTCAAAGAGGAAGAGAAATGGAGAGCAAAAACAAATCATTCTCTCAGAGAGCTCTGGGGTAATTCAAAGAAAGCTAATATTCACCTCATAGGAATCCCTGAAAGCAATAAGCTGGCTTCACAAGGCACAGAGGTTTTTCTCCATGAAATTATGAAAGAGAATTTTTCAGACATGCCAAGAGTTTCTGAAATTCAGATAGAGACAGTTTTAGAACCCCAGCACGACTCAACCTGAATAATACATCCGTCAGGCACATCATAATTAACTTCACTAAAGTTAATATGAAGGAGAAAATTCTGAAAGCAGTCAGATGTAAAAAACCATAACATACAAAAAGAAGAATATTAGAATGACCGCAGATCTCTCGGCTGAAGCCTATCAAGCCAGAAGATGGTAGTCATCGACTTTTAATTTCCTAAAACAAAATATGTTTCAACCCAGGATTGTGTACCCAGCTAAACTGGGTTTCATTTATGATGGAGAAATTAAATACTTTAATGACATTCACATGTTGAAGAAATTTGCCATAACTAAATCAGCTCTCCAGGATATTCTCAGACCTATCCTCCATAATGACCAGCACAATCCTCCACCACAAAAGTAAACTCACTCAGAAACTTTTGATCAAACTCCAACTTCCACAGTGGTGAAATGATTAAAAATGTCCACTGGAATTTTGAAAAACTCGATACCCAAAATTCTTTTTTTTTTTTTTTTTTTTTTTTTTGGAGTTTTTTGCCAGGGCTGGGTTTGAAACATCCACCTCTGGCGTATGGGGCTGGCAACTTACTCCTTTGAGCCACAGGCACTGCCCCAATACCCAAAATTCTATCAGGCTTATCAATATTCTCCATTAATGCAAACAGCTTAAATCGCCCTCTAAAGAGACACAGGTTGGCTGACTGGATACAAAAAATCAGGCCATATATCTACTGCATACAAGAATCTCATCTTACCTTCAAAGATAAATATAGACTCAGGGTGAAGGGGTGGTCATCTATATTTCAGGCAAATGGAAATCAGAAAAAAGCAGGTGTTGCAATTCTATTTGCAGATACAATAGGCTTTAAACCAACAAAAGTAAGAAAGGATATGAATGATCACTTCACATTTGTTAAGGGTAATGCTCAATATGATGAGATTTCAATTATTAATATTTATGCACCCAACCAGAATGCGCCTCAATTTATAAGAGAAACTCTAACAGACATGAGCAACTTTATTTCCTACAGCTTCATAATAGTCGGATTTTAACACTCCTTTGCCAGTGTTGGATAGATCCTCTAGTAAGAAGCTGAGCAAAGAAATTGTAGATTTAAGCCTACCCATTCAACATTTGGATTTAACAGACATCTACATAACTTTCCTCCCAACAAAAACTGAATACACATTCTTCTCATCAGCTCACACAATATACTCCAAAATTGATCACATCTAGGGCACAAGTCTACCCTCAGTAAATTTAAAGGAATAGAAATTACTCCATGCATCTTCTCAGACCATCATGGAATAAAAGTTGAAATCAGTAACAACAGGAATCTGCATACTCATACAAAAACATGGAAGGTAAATAACCTTATGCTGAATGATAGCTGGGTCATAGATGAGATTAACAAGGAAATTACCACATTTTTGGAACAAAATGACAATGAAGACACAAATTATCAGAACCTCTGGGATACTGCAAAGGCAGTCCTAAGGGGGAAATTTATAGCACTGCAAGCCTTCCTCAAGAGAACAGAAAAAGAGGAAGTTAACAATTTAATGGGACATTTCAAGCTACTGGAAAAGGAAGAACATTCCAACCCCAAACCTAGTGGAAGAAAGGAAATAACCAAAATTAGAGCAGAATTAAATGAAATTGAAAACAAAAGGATTATACAACAGATCAACAAATTAAAACTTTTTTTGAAAAGGTCAATAGAATAGATAAATGTTTTGCTAACCTAACCAGGAAAATAAAGAGTAAAATCTATAATTTCATCAATCAAAAATGACAAACACTAACTAACAACAGACTCCTCAGAAATTCAAAAAATCCCTCATGAATATTACAAGAAACTTTATTCTCAGAAATATGAAAATCTAAAAAAAATTGACCAATACTTGGAAGCAAGTCACCTTCAAAGACTTAGCCAGAATCAAGTGGAAATGTTGAACAGGTCTATATCAAGTTCTGAAATAGCATCAACTATACAAAATCTCCCTAAAAAGAAAAGCCCAGGAGTAGAAGGCTTTATGTCAGAATTCTACCAAACCATTAAAGAAGAACTAGTACCAATATTACTAGACCTCTTCTAAAACATAGAAAAAGAATGAATATTACCCAACACATTCTACGAAGCAAACATCACCTTGATCCCCAAACCAGGGAAAGACGCAACAAGAAAAGAAAACTATAGACTAATATCACTAATGAATATTGATGCAAAAATACTCAATAAGATCCTAACAAACAGAATCCAACAACACTTCAAAAAAATTATACACCACAACAAGTGGGATTTATCCCAGGGTCTTAAGGCTGGTTCAATATACGTAAGTCTATAAATGTAATTCAGCACATAAACAAACTAAAAAATAAGGACTATTACACCTCAATTTATAATCACCAAAATGTGGAAACAGCCGAAATGCCCACCAACACAGGAATGGATTAACAAGCTGTGGTATATGTATACCATGGAATACTATTCAGCTATTTTTAAAAAATGGAGACTTTACATCCTTCATATTAACCTGGATGGAAGTGGAAGACATTTTCTTAGTAAAGCATCACAAAAATGGAGAAGCATGAATCCTATGTACTCAATTTTGATATGAGGAAAATCAATGACAATTAAGGTCATGGGGAGGGAAGGAAAAGCAGAGAGAGGGAAGGAGGAAGAGGGGTGAGGCCTTGGTGTTTGCCACACCTTCTGGGGGCAAGACATGATTGCAAGAGGGACTTTACCTAACACATGCAATCACTGTAACTTGCCTTCTTCTACCCTCAATCAATCCCAAACAATACAAAAAAAATAAGGACCATATGATTCTTTCAATTGATGCAGAAAAGGCCTTTCATAATATCCAGCATCCCTTCATAATCAGAACACTTAACAAAATTGGTATAGAAGGGACATTTCCTAAACTAATAGAGGGAATCTACACCAAACCCACAGCCAATATCGTATTGAATGGAGTTAAATTGAAATCATTTCCACTTAGATCAGGAACCGGGCAAGGTCTCCATTGCTCTTTAACATTGTAATGGAAGTGTTAGCCATCCAATTAAAGAAGAAAAGGTGATCAAGGGTATCCAAATAGAGTCAGAAGAGATCAAACTTTCACTCTTCGCAGATGATATGATCGTATATCTGGAAAACACTAGGGATCCTACTACAAAACTTTTCGAAGTGATCAAGGAATACGGCAATCTCACAGGCTACAAAATCAACACTCATAAATCTGTAGCCTTTATATATACCAACAATAACCAAGAAGAAAAAATAGTCAAGGATTCTATTCCTTTCACAGTAGTGCCAAAGAAGATGAAATATTTGGGAGTATACCAAACAAAGGACGTGTAAGATCTCTACAAAGAGAACTATGAAACATTAAGATAAGAAATAGCTGAGTGGATTAGAGATGGCGGTGGAGTAACAGCTTCCCTGCAACTGGGCATGGTGAGTCTGAGGAGACAAGACTTCAGGCATCTCTGGCTGGTGGGATCTGCCTATAATCATCACTTTGAGGGTACAGGGAGCCAGCAAGGGACTTCTGGACCCCAAGAGGACAAAAACAGTGGAAAACTGGCAAGTGGTTGCGTGTGTTCGATCGACCTAATCACACCAGCAACCATAAGTACAAGCAGCAGTGAGACTGCAAACCGGAAAGGCCTTACCTGTGAACTGTTTTGGTGTTTTTGGACTTGGCACTCAGTTGAACTACCTTGGGGAGAGCTTGAGCAGGAGTGCAGAGAACTTTGGGCATTGTCTGGGGCCCAGACTGAGCCACTGAGCTGGGCGCAAGAAGCCATTGGGAGAAAACTGCCCCGGCAAGCTCCGCCCTCACGATCCCAGAGCAAGGATCAGGCGGGACAAAGTAACCTAGTGACTGAGGAGCCTAAAGGTGGGGACTGAGCTGCCTTACAGCCTTAATCCTTAGGGGCAGAGTGAGATGGTTGTGGCACACTGGAGCCTCGGGCTGTTGCCTGGGTAGAGTGCCGTGATGTCACAGCTCATAGAAACCTCAAACTCCTGGGCTTGGCACCACCCAGACCTCCATAAGAGATGCACAGTGACCACCAATCAGTGACCCACACCCACCGGGCCTCCACAATCCCTGACCAAGAACTGTGAAAGCTGCGCAAACCTGCGCCCTCCCTCTAGTGTCCACCCAGCCTCCACACTAGCCCATTCATCTGGCCATGGACTCTGGAAGCTGCGTAACCTCTGGAGCCCTCTCTGCCTATGTGCAGAGCCTTTCTTCTGGTCAGAGACTGCTGGAGCATTGGGCTCTCTGTGCCTAAGTCACTGGGCGCCAGGAACTCCCAGAACCAGGAACACCACCTCCTGCTCTATTGCTGGATCTGGGTGTCACACACCAGAGCAGCTTCAACAAAACCAGAACTCATAGCTGGAGCAGCCCCAGGGGAACTATACAGGGTCACTCCCTACAAAGATCCAGCAACAATAGAGTGATCCTGCTGGGGTCTAATTTTGGAGAGACACCTCCCCAACTCTGAGGACAGCCAGAGGCAACAATGAAAAACAATCATGAGGCAAAATCAACAGAAAAACTCTGCCAATATGAATAATCAGAGTAGATCAACACCCCAAAGATCAATGCGGCAGACAGCACAAGACCCCATGCACAAACAAATAGCTGAGATGTCAGATATTGAATACAGGATCTGGATAGCAAATAAGATTGAGTTAGAATTCCAAAAGTTATCTCAAGAATTCAACAAATTCAAAGACCAAATGACCAAAGATTTTGACACACTGAGATAAGAAGTTGCATCCCTCAAACATCAGAGAAACACAGTGTAATTTCTCAGTAACAGAATAGAGCAAGCAGAAGAAAAAGTTGCTGACATTAAAGACAAAGTTTTCGAACGCTCCCAAACCCTCAAAGAGGAAGAGAAATGAAGAGCAAAAACAGACCACTCTCTCAGAGAGCTCTGGGATAATTCGAAGAAATCCAATATTCGTCTTATAGGGATCCCCAAAAGTGACAAAGTGGCTTCACAAGGCACACAGTCTCTTCTCCATTAGATTATAAATAAGAACTTTTCAGATATGCCAAGAGATTCTAAAATTCAGATAGCAGACATTTTCAGAACTCCACATGACTCAACCCGAATAAGACATCCCCCAGACACATCATAATCAATTTCACTAAAGTTAATATGAAGGAGAAAATTCTGAAAGCTGCCAGATGAAAGAAAACCATTACCAACAAGGAGAAGAATATTAGAATAACTGCAGATCTCTCTGCTGAAACCTTTCAAGCTAGAACAGGATGGTCATCAACTTTCAATCTCCTAAAACAAAACAACTTTCAACCCAGGATCCTGTACCCAGCTAAACTGAGCTTCATTTATGACGGAGAAATTAAATACTTCAATAACATTCACATGTTGAAGAAATTTGCCACAACTAAAACAGCTCTCCAGGATATCCTCAGACCTATCCTCCATAAAGACCAGCATAATTCTCCACCACAAAACTAAACCCACCCCC
>CAUYPK010029896.1:0-130889 GCA_963574355.1 Loris lydekkerianus
GCCGATCGGCCCCGTGGCGGCTTCGTCTCCCTGGGCGCGCGCCCGCGCCCGCCGGCCCCGGCGGGGGGGCGGCGGGGGCGGGGCCGCCCCCCCCCCAGAAGACTCCAGAGAGAGGCGCTGGAGAAACTCGGGAGAGCACCACTGAGGTGCTGATGGCGACTCCCACAGGGCCCAGCCAGTGAGCGCCTCCTCAAATGCCACATCCCAGGGGCCTCCATCCCACTTGAGTCCCAGGCCTGTCCAGGACAGACTGGCCTAATGAAGGAGGAGAAGGGACACCCCTGGTGTGGGTGCAGCTGTGGGAGCACGTGGCTGTTTGGGGTGAGAGGCTGGGGAGACATCTTCACCTAGGGCTTGAGGAGGGCTGGGGGGCTGCCCTGTAGAGAAACACAGGAGGAATCCCAGGCAGGGCAGAGTCTTTTTTTCTTGTTATTATGTTTCACCTCCCTGAGACTTTTTTGCTCTTGGAAAAACTCTCCTCAGAGTTCCATCCAAGACCGACTTAAGCATCAAAGCATTTTTCCCTGCAAAATAACTGCACTCCATCTACTGAAATTCATTTTTTAAGTCCAGCCTGTAGAAAGAGAAGAAAACTATTACAGTGACGATGGAAGATGGGAAGGGAAAGTGGACTCAGAAAACAAAGAAGGGCAGAAAACAGGCGGACACATACGTGGGTGTAATGATTTTTATAGAGTAAATTTGAGAGCAGTTTGTAAAGTAAAATTGAGGGCAATTACAGGAAAGTTCATTTGATTTTCTTGGAGGTCCCAAAACTCACAAGTGTTAAAGAGTTATAGTAGTCATAGAAAGAAAGGCTGTTAAAATCAAGAGAATTTTTTTATTCCTTTACAAGAGATGACCCCAGCTGTTCTTTAATAATCACTGCCTCTGATTTTCTTCCCATAGTAATTCACCAAGACAAGCGTTTTCTGCCTTCAAAATCTTGGAAAATCACAATCCCTGACAAGGAGCAGTTTTCCCACCCTGCACCTCACATCGGCACTAGGAAGAAGGGAAGGCAGGGCCCGGTCGTTCGGGGTTTGCACGGGGGATTCCTCCCCTCATCTGGCCACAGCTTGCTCTGTCACACTCTTTCTGGGATTATTTGAGTCAGGGCAGAGCTGTGTGGCTTCTGTGAGGCTCCATGCTCATCAAGCATGGTCTTGAAAACTGTGTCCTCACTGGCAGCCACTTCAGAATTCCAGAGGTTTGGAATCCTCCAAGATCCTGGAACCTCAGCATGGATCACCTTACCTTGAGAGGAGGGAGGCATTTACATGTGTGTGGCCTGGGTCATCAGCCCTGCTTGCAATGGTACTCGCAGATGGAAGGAGTTTCTTCAAGAGGTGGTTACTAAAAAACTCGTCATGGCTGCAGAGAACAACAGGTGTTTACAATTGAGAGGACACACTGGGAATCGGGAAGGGGGGCACTGGCTGCTGCGTCCGATAGAAGCAATAAACTGCTCCCCCCTGACAAACCAGGGACCCTCCTGAGTACTTCCTATGCCTCCTCCCCCCAACTTCCCCTCCAGTGATGGGAAGTGTTAAATAGCAGGGGGGCTTCTTAAAAGGTCCTTGGCATTCCCCACAATTAGCATTTCTTTGACAACTGTTAGAAATCTTTGGGAAAGGAGATAAGTGGAAGGAGGTTGCAGTCCTGCCCAGCCTAAGAGCCGACATCCAGGAAGCATCCGCTGAACCCCTTCCGGGCAGTGGCTGGGGATGGCCTTCAGCACATCCACCTAACGGGCTGGACAGTCTTCCTTGAAGCAGAGGGACTCTCCCTTCCTTTGGGCATTTGTTAAATTGTCCTGCAAATTACTTGTTTTATATAAAATTGGGGATTACAATCTGGGAGGCCTAAGACTACACCACCACCAACGGGCTGACTCAAACCTGGTCCCTCGATTCCCAAGCCCAAACTCTTTGGCCTTTACCCGCATACCTCCCCCTCGGCCAGAATTCAGGGAGGATTGGACCTTTTGTTTTTTAAACGAATTGAAATTAATTCTCTTTGAAGATCCACAGCCCCTGTTACTGTTGAGGAGTGCCCGAGGCGTCTCTACAGGCTCTGGAACTAAGGGGCTAAGGGGCAATGTTTGGGGACAGGGCGCTCTCGGTGCCCCTGAGCCTTGATCATCAAGCCGAGTCTGTCCTTTCCGCGCAGGTGGGGCCCGCACTCCGAGGCCCAGAGGCCGGAGCTCTTCCCGGGTACCCCGGCCGGGCGCGGCGGGTCCCCTGGGCCTGCCCTCATTGCCGAGCCGGGTGCAGCCCGGGAGCCCGCACCCGGTGAGCTGGATACCTGCACCTGGAAACAGGAGAAGCCGAGAGCCGGCGGCGTGAAGAGCCGGGGCTGTGGCAATCGCGTCCGCAGAAGGACTCGACAGCTTATGTCTGGCACCCCGCGGAGATGTTCCTGTTTGGAGCGGATTCCTGGACACCCAGCACAGGGCTTTGCAGCCCTCCACACTCTGTGCCAGAGGCAACTCGCTCCGACAAGGCTGATGGCGTCCTGGACTTCCAGGACGTGAGGGAAGCAAACGCTCCCGTGGACGGCTAAGGCATGCAGGGTCTGGGCGGCCTCCGCGCGGATGCCAGCCAGCTGCCTTCTCACGCCTACGGCGCGAGGTCTGCAGGGGACCCCAGGGCGTCTGTCCACGCCAGGCCTCGCACCCTCCGCCGCAGCCCCCTCCCCCGAACTTCACCGCGATCTCCTGCGCAGTGCAGTCTCCCCCCAACTCCCAGCCAGGTGGCCCTGGTGAAGCGGGTTTCGGTAAGGGGGCGGCCCGAAGGATGGAGCTCCCACATTGCAACCATGGGACGTGGGATTGACTGACCAGGGCAGTCGAGGCATCGGGGTCCAAGAGGCTAGACGAGGCTGCATCTATAAAATCCCTGGGGACCCAGGGTACCTGCGGCCATGGCCGCTAACAACTCAGGAACATGAAGTGTTGCACCGGGAGGAGGCAGCTGGTCTGGGTCTTGTCAAGACCTGGGCGGGGCAGGCAGAAAACTGACCCTCAGGCCGGGGAGGGGCTCGCCACCAACACTCTCCCAGGGCTCTGCTTCCCAAAAGCATTTAAAGGGCGGAGGGTTGGGCCGGGCTAGCCGCACCTGGCGCTGCTGGCAGCCCCGCCGGGCTTGTTTGCGAGCACTGGGGCACAGCACGCAGCCTTCGGCCCAGGCCAGCCAGCGGCTGGCATGGCCACATACTGCGACGGCCTGGGCTCCTGTTCGACCCCGCACTGCCAGGCCGGGGCCGCAAAGCACCATCCGGGGCACAAACAAGAAGATGTGGGCGCTGTGGGAGGTAGCCCACGCCTGTGGATGAACGCGCCAGCACTCAGCCCGGCATCCTACACGTCGGGCCCTGGGCCCACAACGCCCTACGTAGCCCCGGGCCAGCTCCTGGGCGGCCTGGCCCGTGCAGACTTCGCGTGGCTAGACGTCTCTGGCCGGCAGGAGCTGCAGAGGCTGGTGCGGCCGCCGTACTCGTACTCGGCGCTCATCGCCATGGCCATCCAGAGCGCGCCCCTGCAGAAGCTGACGCTCAGCCAGATCTATCAGTATGTGGCCGGCAACTTCCCCTTCTACAGGCGCAGCAAGGCCGGATGGCAGAACTCCATCCGCCACAACCTGTCGCTGAACGACTGCTTCAGGAAGGTTCCCCGTGACGAGGACGACCCAGGTAACCGCTGCGCGCCCGTCCAGTCCAAGACTCCAAGGCTCCCGTCCCGAGTCCGCGGGCACTGGGGTGCCTAGTCCCCTCTGATTGTTCGGTTGCGGTTGGTAAGGAGGGGAAAGGGAAGAAGAGAAGTTCTTGGCCAGGGACAGGCTCCTGGAGGGCTGCAGACCCCGCAGGCCCTGACTGTGGTGCACTCTGGGGTTCTAAGTCCCCGCTAGCTCCTGCGGAGGAAGGAGGAATTAGCTCCCCGCTAGCTGAGGAATTAGCCTGGGCGACCTTGGGAGTGACCTCTGAGCCTCGGTACCCACCCCTGTAAAGTGGGGACGACGATTGCCTACCCTGATGATTGGCAAAACAAATTGGACGTCTATTTGGAAAGCGCTGGTGCCGAGGGTGAGGCCGGGCGGGTCCGCTCCGCCCCCCTGGCAGAGCGCCTGTGGGAGCTCCCGGGTCCCGCAGACCTGTCCAGCCTGGAACTTAGGCAGGGCTCGGAATTTCCTAGGGGCTCCTTCCACGGTCTTTCTGGAATCCCAAATCCTTACCAGTCCGGCTGTGGAGGCCCGTCTGGTGCAGACTGCCACTTCAGGGTTTGGGACGGGAATGAGAGCTCACGAACGTCTGGAGGGGCCAGTGGGGGGATCTCTCTGAAGTTGACCCCTCCGCTCAGCTCACACCCTGGTCGGTCAAAGCTCAAACTTTCTGAACTGCGTTCTTTCTCCTACAGGTAAAGGCAATTATTGGACCCTGGACCCAAACTGTGAGAAGATATTCGACAATGGCAACTTCCGAAGGAAGAGGAGGCGGCGAGCGGAAGCAGGCGGGGCCGCACGCTCGGGGGCCCGGAGCCCGGGAGGAGCCGAGGCGCCCGCGCTGGAGTCCCCTGACCTGCAGCCCTCTCCATCCCCGCCCGCGCCCGAGGCCGCCACCTGCTTCGCCAGCTTCGCTTCCGCCATGAGCGCCCTGGCTGGCGGCCTTGGCACCTTCCCTGGGGGTCTTGCGGGCGACTTTTCTTTCGGGAGGCGGATGGCGGTCGCCACCCATGGTCCCCACGCCCCGGGTTCCGCTCCTGGCTTTGCCTCTGGCTGCCAGACCGCAGCCACCGGCTTCCGTGTCAGTCATCTCCTTTATAGCTCAGAAGGGACCGAAGTGTGAAAGAGGGCTGGGATTCGGCCAGAGTGCCGTGGAGGTGCTGGGTTCAGGCCTTCCGTTCCCTATGGTGACAGCCCGCTCGTGGGCGCCAGCGCCGCGGTCCTCAGTGCGGCTGGCAGCCGGTAGCGGGGCTGAGAGGCGTGCACCCCTCGCCTGGGAGACCATTTAGACCCGCCAGAGCGCGCCCCACATCCAGGGGACCGTTCAGCCCCGGAAAGAGCGCACCCCTGCTCCGCCTCTAGGTCCAGCCCGCCGGGACCTCTGGAACCTGCGCGCTCCGGAGTGACCGGCTGGCGCTCACCTCTGCTTTTGTGCTGGTGGAAGGAAGGTGGGCTGCAAGGGCGGCCCGGGGTCCCTCTGTGACCGTTTTCTGTCTCCTCTCGGCCTGGCCCACCTGGCTCAGGGTCTTCCCTTGATGTTCCAGCAAGGCTGCGGCCGGAGGCTCAGGAGCAACCTCAGGGGCCAGGTGGGCAAGGAGCTGCGGTGCCTGGGACGTGGGACTGTTGGAACTGAGCTCCCTGTAAGGAGAAACTTTCCAGTGGCTGGAACTTTACAATGAAGGGAGGAAGAAGGGCTGCTGGTAGAAGTGGTCCTGGGGGATGCCAGCTCCCTTCCCTGTCACTCAGCTCTGGGCCTCTGTGAGGCTGCTCTAGGACAAGGTGGCTTTCCAGGATCTCCACGGTGGAGCAGGGCGGTCCTGGGAGTTAGGGGTGGGTTTGCTGTCTACCCATCTACTCCACAGGTGCTCCCGGGAGGCCGGGAGACAAGCCCACACCGGTTCTGGTCTTTTCCCCTCTGGCCCCCTCTTCTTGCCCCCAGTTTGGGCAGGCTGAATTTAACCCCACCCCTTCCCTTATTTGCATTTACTGAGAAGGCCTCTCTGTTCAGGAGTCCACAGTCACAGGGAAGAGGAATTTGGGGCTCTGTAGGTCCAGAAGTCCTAAGGACCCCAGTCCATTGCCCTGTGTCTTTGTGGCATCTGGCAGTCCCAGAAGATGTGGGCTTGCAGCAGGTGACCCCCACCCCTGCCTGGGGGGAGAAGGAGGCAGATGGTCGAGGTGCCTTCCCTGGAGAGAGTAGAGGCTGGTAGTTTAAACTGGGGAGGCAGGTTTAGGGAGCCTGCGCTGTGGCTTATACCCTCCTCCCCCTTCCGGGTGCAGAAGTTCATTGCTTCATCTCTGATCTGTCTCTAGTGCTAGTAATGAGCCCAGAGTGAGACCTTCCTGAGCTGCCTGTGCAGGGGAGGAAAGGGAGGAAGAGAAGGAGTGAAGGAGGGCGGCCGGCAGGAGGAGGATAGACTGATCAAGAGTTGGGTTCATCTGAGCTGTGTGTTTCACTGTGTGGTGGTGACAGTGGCTTCTGCATCTTCAGTGTGGCATCCCTGCTGCTGCCTCTATGAACAGGTGAGCAAGTGCTGGGTGTCTAGGAAGTGATGTTACCAGACTTACAAGAAACCCATAATTACTCTTGGAGAAGCACTCCCCAAATGTAATGCAATTAAAGAAAGCCAGAAAAGGGTAAGAAATTCCTTAGTTCATTAATAAAATCTCTTGAAACTATTTTCACTGAATAAAACCCTAAAAATAAACACCAAGACATGTAGCTCGCACATATATTCTGTTTCTTGTAAGAATACCACCGTTATCACCAACACCCCCACTGCAAACTGCATTTGCAGGAAAATTTGAGATGGTTTTCTCTAATTAAACTTGACAACAGTGGGAAAATGTAATGTATAATTTGAAAGTGGAGATTTGAGAAAATCAGCGTCAAATATGGATGTACATGATAGCTGTGTGCTTGCTAAGAAGTTGGTGGGAAGCTGCTTTATTTTTCTTTCAACAATAGTTATTTGGCTAACATTGAGAGAAAAAAACCTTTTAAAAAGATTGTTTCCCTTTTAAGTTATTTGCCTAGACATCAATTTGTAGTGTTTGAAAGTTGCACACGTTCATTCCAAAACTTTATATCATTCATAGATAACGGGATCATCAAATAGAGGGGACCTTCATGAGAAAAGTGTAGCTGAAAACAAATCCAGCAGGGCAGGGTGTTTGGAAATTGGGGAATCAGGTGTCAGACAGTCCTCACCCTCCTCCATGTCAGTCCGTATCTGGTTGTGTGTTGGGGTGGAGTGGGGCCAGGGTAAAGAAGTTCATAGGCTGCCTAGCACCAGACTCATCCCAGTGAAGCATTTTCCCAGAGGAATGAATGAAATTGGAGAAATCAAAACAGGAACCATCACACAGCAGGTTCTAACCACTTTATAGTTAAACGTAATCAAATAATTTCTTCTGGCCAGGACTTTCTGAACTTGACCACAGTCCCTAAGGCAAGCTGCTTGTGGGCAGCCACGGACCTGCTGTTGTGGTCAGAGCAGGACAATGCTGCCGGGAGGCCAGGAGAATGCTCCCACCAGGGGACTGGACCCCACAGTGCAGTAGCACGTGGGCCCCAGCTTCGCTTCTGCTCTGTCCCTTTGTTGCCCTTGAAATCATGAAGCCCTTAGGAAATTCTAAATTATTTCTAAACTAATTGTGGCCCTCCTACAAAAGAAGCACCTCTACCTGAGGGTACAGGCACATGGCCCCCTGTGATTGGAGCACCCCATTCTTCCTCCAAATGAACGCATTGGTGGTGCTGAATGGTTTCGAATATAAAAAGTTTCAAAATTCAGAGGGGAAAAATAATGTAAAATGCCTGAATATCAGGTGATTAGGAATCCTCTCCATTGCCAAATAGCAGAGGTAATTTCCAAGTGATTGAAAACTAAAGTGTGTAATAATGAACTGTAATCTCCCTTGAAAGGTGCTGGTCATTGAGTAAAGAATCCCAAGAAGAACCATTTATGAAGAAGATTCAAAAGTGTTAGCAACGTTTTGAAGAGTGTGGTAGTGTTTTAAGAAGTGAACTTTTAAGAAGTGGATTTCAAGATACAAGTTTACATTTCATATATTATTTGAAAGTTATTTTTTAAATGATGCACATAAAGTTTTGCAGTTTAGCAATTCCACCTTGGGATATTAACCAGCTTGTAATCTTTAATTTCCTGAAATATGTCCGTAACAATCAAATGGCATTTTTGATTCAGGGAAATAATATTACAATAATTATTATAACTTTTCAGTGATAGAATGTTTATCTCATTTAGCAGGAAGAAAAACTGAGTTAAAGGGGTAAATAATCTCCAGAACTTCATCTAATGAGAGCAAAAAAGGACTCCTGATGTGTGCATTTGCAGGGCCCATATTCAGAAAAGCACCCACACGGATATGGATACTGAGCTTACACACATCACAGTACCCTGTCTCAGGCAGGAGCCCCTGGTGAAAAGCCACAGATGACAGTCCCTCCTCTTGACACCCAAAGGCACAGTATTCCCAAATCATACTGTGAAAATAACCACATTTGCATTTGGGATTTGATGTCAGGTGGGAGAGGAAGATGTGGAAACAGCCCCGAATGTGGTAGAGTCTGAGTCACATGGTTTCAATAGTGTGTAATTCATAAATAAATGACTTTTGAGTGCCAACTCTGTCTGCCTTTGTGTTCAGCCCTGGACCTCTTGCTGGCCTCACATGGCCCCTTTGTTAAGACAAGGATGCATGAGGAGTGACAGGCTGGACCTAGCTATTTGGCTCCCAAATGTTGACTTTATGATCAGGTTGATAAACCATCTCACATATACACACAAATATCATATTGTGTTATTTAGTTTATTTATTTATTTAGACAGAGTCTCATTCTGTTGCAACAGCTAGAGTGCCATGAGGTCAGCCTACCGCACAGCAACCTCATACTCCTGGGCTCAAGTGATCCTCCTGCCTCCGCCTCCAGTGTAGCTGAGACTACAGGTGACCTCCACAACGCTTGGCTAATTTTTCTATTTGTAGTAGAAACAAGGTCTCACTCTTGCTCAGGTTGGTCTCAAACCCCTGAGCTCAGGCAGTCTAAGCGCCTTGGCCTCCCAGAGTGCTAGGATTACAGGTGTGAGCCACTCACATTGTGTTTTTTAAATCCACACCCTGTGTGTTTCACACTCTGCTAACTTTGGGGGTTGCCTGATTTCTCAGTTTCATGACTTCACTGTGATTCAGGGAGGGAGCTAAGTGCTGCCCCAGGCTGGAGCAGATTCCAATCTGCTCACTTTTCCATGGCATCATTTAGGAGCCTTAACCTAAAACCTGCCCTCAGAAGATCTGTCATCTGGTGGCAAGAGGAGATGGCAGCTACTAACGTAACCCGAGCTGGCCCTTCCTGGGGTTCCTAGTTGTAGATGCCTCTGGTGCCTCCCTGCGCCCATGGGTTAACATTGGGGGAACTCGTTCTCATTTAATCTAATTTAAATTTGCTAACCAACATTATTCAAGGCTAACTGCCTGACACCTGCAATAAACCACTTTCTTGGGTCAGATTTCATCAGTGGCTGAACACAAAGAATTGGAAATAGGCTTCATTTTACTTGGTTCCTGGAGGGCAGAGGAATAGTATATTATATCAGACCTTCATTAAAAAGTCAGAATTGTGTCCCTGCTTTAATCTAGAGCAAATTAAACCTGTGAATCATGAAGTCTTTCTCTACCTCTCAGAATCACCCGTTTAAAGGTGTCAAGGACTCCGTTAGATGCTTAACACACATCATTTTTAAGCCTTCACGGCAACCTAAGGGGGCCTATATTATTATCCCCATTTTACTGATGGGGAAACTGAGACTCAGAGTGGTTAAGTGACTTGTTTCCCAGAGGCCACAGATTATATTGAGCCATGTCGGTAGGAACCTACCAACTCACTACCCCTGTTAGCTGGAGAGAGGGTGTGGGGCTGGGGGATAGAAAGATTCTGGGAAGTAGTTGGCAGTGAGATCATGAGCTTTGCTTAGTACATGTAAGATTCACTTTGAACATGAAAGCAGTCATAATAATGTAAATTACATCCTTCAAGAATCTAGACTGACACTTCCATGGTCACGCCTCTACGAGTGGTTAGATATGTCTATTTTCATCTGAAGGGTAAGGATGATTTATTTGCCAACGGTGCCCAAGAATTTTCCTTTTCACCTCTCCTCTCTCTCCCTGGGCTCCCTGGGTCTAAATCCCGCCATCTAGGACAAGGCTTAGCACCCACACAGGCAAGAGGAATTTGAAGGAGAATTGAGTTATGCTTCTGTGCTCCTTTCAACAGAGTCTGGGCGCAGCTAGACGAAAAGACGAAGAGGGAGAAAAAAAGACACGTGTGTGAGAGATGATTTTACAGCCTTGGAGACGTGTGGAGAAGTCTGCCTGTCTCCCAGCCCCTAATTGACCCAGTGATCCGTCACCTGTCCTTGTGCCCTCACTCCTGCACGCACCAGGGGTTTGCACCTGCCCCAGGCGCACATTAGCTTCAGCACCTGAACCAGATAACTCTGCTTCCTTTGACTGAAGCCCGCTTTGCTGGGCTGAGACCACTTTACTCTGAGAAGCCTGCGGGCAGGTCGGGTTAAGGGGAAGAAGGACTTCTGGAGTGAGCAGAACTGATACTTTAATGAAAGGTTTCTGTTTCAGGGCTCCTGAAGAGTGTGTAGCTTAATTGTTATGTTCTCTTGACTTTGATTGCTTTGATTTTTTAAGTTTTTACTTTTTGCTAAAAAGAATACACCATATCATGGTTTTAATTGTGGGAAATGACAGGCGATGTGGCATGTTGTTTAAATAACATAACACACAAGAAAATATTACAAGGAAAAGAAAGGGGGAAAAACTTTTAAAGAATCATTTGCCATCTGATCTTTAAGGGATATTGCTTCTTGTCTTTTTTTTCATCATTTACTGTCGCTTTAATTTTTTTCTATGATGCCCCAGTTAGTATATATAATACATGAAAGAAATATAAATATAAAGATTTACAACAATAATCCTTTTTCTACTGACAAGATTATTTTTGTCATTACCACCAGGAATATTTTCTTAAATATTTTCTTTATTTTCAGGCTTTGACAATGTAAATCTATTTATATGCAGAACCATATCTGTGGATGCATTGCAGAAATAAAATTAAAATGGGATTTATAACAGGAAAAAGCTGTACATTTTCACGTCACTGGCAAGATGAATGTTTCCACATTCTGACCTGTCAGTAGGGACCCCACTCGCAATCTCACGTTTCACACAGGCTCATTCACACAGCCCATCACAGTTCCCTTGTTGGCCTAATGAGGCAGCCACAGTGAGAAGGACTTTTTGCACAAGTGAGAGTAGAGCGAGGAGTGTTTGCTGAGACGGCGGGTTCAGCTCCCTGTCCCCCAGGCCAGCCTTCTGCAGAGCTAGACATGCTGCTATGGCCTTTGAGAAATAGAGACACTCAGATGGGAGGTAATCGTGCTTTATAAGTAAATGCTCTTGAATGACAGACGGAGTAAAACATCCAGGAGAAAGCAGACATTTGGGTTGCAGTTTTGTACTTAGGGGAGCAGACCCCTACAACTGACACAAGCCCTTCTAAGATGCATCAGACTAGCTTGAGTAAAGTGAGGGTGATGACGACCTTTTGTTGAGTGCTTTCCAAGAGCAGAAGGGTATAGAAGTGACTTCTACTAAAAGCTCATAGTTAATGTAGATGATCTTAGGTTAACTTTACAAATGAGAAAACTACGGCTCAGAGGGATTAGGTGACCTGCTCTGAGGGGCAAGGGGGGGTGTCCAAAATTCACAGCCGCACTTGTGTGACCCCAATGTGCCCGCACCTCCTTCCTATGTAATACACAGACATGCCCAAGAAATGCTATGTTTTTGGTCCTGAATCTGTCTCGAGAGAATTTAATCTGTTGTGTCCTATTCCTGTGATGCACGCAGGATAGAATCATGACTGACTTTGGACTTTATTACAAAATGTAGGTGATATGGTTTGAAAAATAGAAAGATAACTTACTTTGTTCTTCATCATTAAAACTATAACTTAGTAAATGTTATTTTAAAAATTAAGAGAGATTCAAATGAATGCAATGCATAGCTTTCAAATAGGAGAGAGAGAACAAAAAACTTGATGCAGGAACTCCAAAATTATTTATCCCATCTGGCCCACGGCCTGTTTTTGTATGGCTGACATGCTGGGCGACTTTTACATTGCTTAATGGCTGGAAGGAAAAAAAAAAACCTCAAACAAAGAAGACTTTTATTACATGAAAAATTTATGACACTGTAATTTCAGCACACATAAATACAGTTTTACTGGAACACAGCATGTCCGTTTGTTTATGTGGCATCCTTGGTTGTGTCAGTGACCTGTGGACAGAGTTAGGAAGCAGCATTAGAGATGTATGAGGTTCTCTTCCTTACCACACACCTGGAAAATCATTTTTTTCTCAAATATGGAACATTTCATGAATTTGCGTGTCCTCCTTGCCCAGGGGCCATGCTAATCTTTTCTTCCAATTTTAGTATATGCGCTGCTGAAGCGAGCACCACACTGAAAATCTTGAATGGACTAGGACTGTGTCACCAGGACACGGTGACATGTCTGTAACAGTGTTCTCAGAGCCCTGTGTGTTGACTGACCATAACTCACATTTTCTCTTACTAATCATATCAAAACAAGAAAAGAAGAAAAAAGTAAGTTCCAAATCTTGGGATTTTGAGGCACAGTGGAATGTGGATTATTTTGTTGCTGAATCAGACAGTGCAACATTGTGTTTATTGTACAATGATGGTGCACCTGCTAAAAGAACATCCTCTCCATCAGCATGAGCAAGCAACATTGCTTCCTAGTGGAAGCCACGGTGAGGAAAATTAGAAAACTTAAAATGGACTCTCTCACCATGGCAGAATTTCTTTACAAAAATAAGAAAATGAAAATGAGGCTGCAACCAAAGTGTGTTTCCAAGTGTCTCGTTTTTGAGCCAAGCAGGGACAGCCATGCATCCATGATGAGTTAATTAAGTCATGCTTGATTGTAGCAGTCAAGGAAATGTGCCCAGAAAGTGTCCAGAAAAAATAAACTTGTGTAAGACCATTAGCTTTTTGTTTCAACTTCATACTGTTATAACTAACATATTATAATTTGATTGTCATCAGTAAATTTTGTGATAATTCATTTTCTCTGTTGCCACAGAAATATCACAAACTATTCTTGTTTTGCCCCGAATCCACCAAGCCCATCGTATTCACTATCTGCCCTTCCAGAAAAAAAAGTCACTGACCCCTGACTTACCAGATAACACAAAAGGAGAATAGGAAAGAATATCCAACAGCAACCACTAAATGACATATTAGAAAGAAATCCCAATGCATACGGAATCCTAACCAACGTAAATGGTTCAACACCACTAACAAACAGAGGGGATTAGATTTGTATATTTTTAGCTATAAGACGGTAACAAGAAATAGACCCAGAATAAGAACTCAAAGATAATTGAGAGACAGAAGAGCAAGTCAAATGTTAACTTAAAAAGTAGATTTCAAGTCAAAAATATTAATATAGATAAAGAAGAAACCACCATAATGATAAAATAATTGACCATAAGTAAGATAGAGGATATATGCAAACAATAATATAGGCTTGTAAGGAATAAAGGAAAACTGACAGAAATGAACAAATTTGACAAACCACTAAGTAGTATCAAAGTAACCCCCCCCCCCCAAAAAAAAAGAAATATTAGTGAGGTTATAGATTTGAAAATCAAAATTACCAAAATTAATATCATTGATATAGAATCTTTCATGAAATATAATAATAATATACATTCTTTAAAAGTAAAATATTTTATTTTATAAACGAACCACAGACTAGGTCACGAAGGAAAATCTCAACCATGATCAAAAAACCTTGACATGAGGATGATGTTGATCATGATGCAATTAAATTAGAAGCCAACAATAAAATATCATTAAAAATGTCTGGCTACTAACTCAAATTCTTAAAATTCATAAATTAAACTCATAAGAATGTCATGGGTTTTAGGAGAGAACAGAAGTGAACAACCATGAAAGTGCATCTGACATGCTGTTAGGAGGAAGTGTTGACATTACATGGATTCAATGGACTTATTTAGGAAAAAAAATATAAACATCATTGTCATGTTTTCAATGAAAGAAAATAGAAAACAATGAATTTAAAGGACCAAGAAGGAAGGAAGTGACAAGGAGAACAGACCAGTGAAACAAAACAATGGAGAGGATCGAGAAAGCTAAGTGTTGGTTCTTTGAAAAATGGAGAAAGGGAAAATGTCAGCAAGACAGACGGAGAAGAAGGAAAGGGAGTGAAGCTCTATTAGGAGGGAGAAACGCTCCAGTCGCTCCCTGTCCTGTCCCTGAAGGGCCAGTTGTACGTGGAAGTCCCTCGCACACACATGTTCACTGGGTGCTCCAGGTTCTCACCCCAAGGGCCACACAGATGCCAACTGTTACTGCAACTCGCTCCTATTTCTTCAGTCTCAGCGTTCGTCCTGACTGAAGACATGTATATCCCCCTGGATGTCTCTGCATGGTTGTCCTCCAAACACCTCCAGCTCCACGTGTCTGAAGCAGAACTTGTCTCCTGTCATCTCACAGAGAAGAGTTTCAGCGTGGCGGTGGGAGCCAGACAGTTGTAAGGCACGTGGGGGCGAGGCAAGGGAGTGGGGCAGGAGGACGTGGGCAAGTATTTCAAGTCCAACCCCAGAAAAGGAGGAGGAGGCAGCGTAATCAGTTTTGATGTTGCTCAGTGTTTAGTTTAAACTATTCAGAGCATGTTTAAATGCAGAGGCCGGCAGGAAGGGAACGTGAAAAATAGAGACAGGCCAGGCAAAAGCAGATGGAGAAAGTCCGAGAGAGCAGGGGGCTGCTCGGAGTGCAAGGAAGGGGGTGCCAGAAGAGGAGAGGAGCACCCCTTCCTCCGCCAGCTCCAGGAGGGTGAGGCTGTTCCCATCTGAGGTGGAGGTAAGTGAGAGACCGTAAGTGTGAAGAAGGAGGGGTGTGGAAGACTCCAGTGGGGAAGCACAGAAGTGGCCAACTTGCTAAAAGCTGTGAGTACCCCGCAAGGGGCCAGGAGAAGGCAGGGACTGGTTCCTTCCTTGCGTCTAAATCCAGTACCAAGGATCCCCCTAAAAACTAAAATCTATGCTGATTGTCTTCAAATAATTATTTCTAACTAAAAACTATGATTGAAGTTGTATTGGTTGAAAGAAATGTAAAAATTCAAGCATGTTAGAACCAGAAGGGCCCTTGAGAACATTACTGCAGAGATGGCAACAGACAGCAGGTGTTTCTCCCCCAGAAGACAGCAGTAATCAATCACTGGGCTGTTCCCAGCTCCATCCTGATTCATCTGTGGGATCTTTCCCATCGTGAAAATGAATCAGATATCTTTAGAAAATGAAAAGAAACACTAAGAAAACTTCCAAAACAGAAATGCTGCAGGCTCAGTCAAGCTTGACTTTAAGTGGCCATCCAGGCAGCCCTTTGTGCTGGGAATCTCAGGCACTGCTTCCCACAGTGTCTCAGAAACTTTACTAACCATATTGAACTACTCGTAAGTATGGCTTCCAATAACTGTCATTTAATTATATATTTATATTTTACAAACAAGCCACACTCTACTTCAAATACTTTAAATTTATTGTATAAATATAGATCACCCTACTAATAATCCTATGAGAAGACATGGTAATAGCCACAAGTAGATACTATTATTGCTCCATTTTGAGGATGAGGAAACTGAGCCATAGACATGAGAAGCTTCAGGGAGGTCACAAAGCTGGAAGATGACAGGGCCAGGATGCAAGTCCAGGCCACCTGATCCACAGCCGAACCCTTAAGAACCCCTAGGGTGTCCTCTCGGCAGAATTCATAAGTCATGACCAATAACTTATATCAGAAAATATCTTGTTTTTAAAGAACATCCTAGGTAGATTAAAATTTTATCTTGACTTTAGAGAAACTACCAAATAAAGGGTTAGACACTGGTGATGTTCTTAAAAAAAAAAAAAAAAAAAGACTAATTCCAAGAAAGTGTGAGCATATAGGAATTTTACTGGCCTTCAAGAATGTTTAGTTTTGGATATGATTGGTGGGAATTACAGGCTTCAAAACAAATAGTTCCCTCAGAAGCTTCTGACTATAAAGATGTGAACATTAATCTAGCAGAATAACTTTCTGGTAGAGTAACATCACCTGCCAACTTTCCAACGCGTGACCTTAGCAGGTAAAGGGAAACGGCGTTCTCTGGGTCACCTTCATTCAGTTGTAACCCAGCCTCTGAGAGGAGAGGAATCACTGGGTTTTCTTTAATGGTGCGCGTTCCGCACAGGTAAGTCCTCGTTTTCCAGCTTCTCTGTTTCCTTCCATTGGCAGGCTGGGAGGGAGGTTGCACATATAAAACTCCATGCCAGGGCCCATTATAACCTCCCCGGTTCTTACAGCACTTCACTAAAACAAAGTTCTGGCACCATCTTGGGGGCAGCCCAATATTTAGCTTCTAGTTTGCTCACAGCTGGGGCCCAGACTGCTGCTCAGGGAACAAAGGCTGCTGCTCCAGGCCACCCCAGCTGAGAGCCTCATGCTTTCATCTCTCCCACCCCCAGCCTGCTCCTCATTGCCTCAACTCTCTCTCCACAATGTCCTGTTGGGAAGGCCTCCAGGATAGAAGAGGTGCCTCTCTCTGCGACCCGAGTGACCAAAGATGATGATACCTTGGAATTAGAGGAAGAAACATAATTGAATCTTGCTGAGAAAAACCGAGTCTGCACGGAAGGTGGTGGATGAGTGCATCATTTTAATCACTTCCTTTCTTTACCAACCCACCAACTGGTGTCTAAGATATTTGAGAAGCTAATAACAGGGATGTCACACATTTTAGATCCCAGTTTTAGATCTTGGTTAACCATAATCAGCCCACTAAGTTCTACTGCCTTCATCTCCAGAGAGTTGGAATAGTGGGGTATTTTTAAACATGCATTGGGAACCTTAATAACCACCACCCTTTGCCAGATTCAGTGAAAGAAATTCCCAGGGGCCATGCTAATCCTCTTCCCCTTTCTAAAAAATAATACTTGAGGACATGTGGGTGTGAAGGCACCTGTGCCCAGTCCAGAGCAGAGTTGACATAACATCTTCAATAGGAAAGTCACTGCCTTGAACACTGCAGACCTATCGATAAAAGGGCTAAGAAAGAGTAGAAAAAATAAGGAATGAGCCCACAGGATACCCAAGTGTTGATATTCAGCTGAGATTAAATCATTTATGAGCAATCAAACAAAGCCCCATTAGTCAAGATCACGGTTTTCCTACTTTGTCATTTTTGTTTGCTAATTAAAGTTATATTTGCTTCTCAACACTGTCCACCTAAGTAATATTCTCTTTGAAACTATAAGATGAGATAAAATCTAAGAAAATTCATATTTAACTTGGATGTTTGTGTCACATTTCCAAGGCTCTCCATTCTGCACGTACGTTCTTCAGCGTTATCAGAGGCATTTGTTTAGGTGAATTATTTCCCATATTACTTCATGGGCTGCATAAAGGAGGAACTGTGCCTCATTACTCCTCGTGTGATGCCTCCACGGGGTTCCTACGTGGATGTTCCATCCATGTTGCCAAATGGTGGGTGTAAAGGGGCATGCCACTGAGTCCACCGGATGGAGGGAGGAGCTGGCTAACAGAGCCTAGTCTCTGTTGCTGATCTTCACAAGGAGGCAAAGTGCTATAGGGCCAGGAAAAGAACACGTATTGACTGACTAGTGTATACCAGACACGGTGCTGGCGTGCTAGGAGTGTTTTGTTTTCATGGTTCTTTTCAGTTTCCTGGAACACTCAGAACAATCTCAGGCATTTCATAGAATTGGAGGAGATACTAGCATTAAAAAATCAAGGGTGCCTGTGACAGTCTTGCTGGAGCCACATTTTGCAAAATAACGTTTCTCCACGGCTCCAGTAAGAGCCTCCAGCCTCCAGGCCTCCTCCTGCCTCCCCCCCCTCACTCCCACTCTGCTCAGCCCCAGTGCTCAGCGCTGCTGTCGCTGCCCCTCTCCCCCAGCACAGGGCCCGCCCACTCTTCCTCAAAGCTCCCTAGTATCCCTCTCCAGCTCACACACCAAGAGAGACGGAGAAAGAGGCGGGTAGATGTGCAGAGTTGTATCTCTCTGTTGGGAAGTTGGGAGAATATGAATCAACACACACACACAAAAAAAACAAGTTGCATGAGACAGAAAATATAATCATAGAATTTTACTAAGTTCAGCTACAAATAACACTAAATGTGTTAAAATGGTATAAACAATGCATATTTAAAATAGCATACACAATGCAATTTAACTGGAAATCATGGTATATTTCAAGAAGGAGAGTGAGGGCAGGAGGAAGAGGAGGTGAGGTGGGACCTGTATTGTAGGAGACCAAAAGGAAACCTGCACAGATGAAAAAAGAAGCAGAAGAAATCAGTGAGGAGACACGTTGTTTGGAAGTATGGAACTAAAGATCAGAAAAACTAGCTAGAAAGGTGATAAATCCAGTTGACCCTTGAACAGCGCAGGTATAAACTGCACTGTCCACTCCTAGGCAGATTTTCTTTCATCTCTGTGACCTCCCCTCCTCCTCCTCCTCAGCCTTCCTCTCCCTCTGAGGACAACGAGCAGGAAGACCTTTATGACATGCACTTCCACTCAACCCTCCCCTGCAACAGCGTCATGCTTTTTTATGCCTTTTCTTGCTACTTTAGAAGATCTGCTCTCTGTAAAGGCTCTGGGCATTTAACAGGCATTTAAAATATCTCTCCCCTCCCAAGTTTTTTACCGGAGGCATTCCGTGTGCTAATCTATTCCCTTCTGGAGACTTCCCTCCATGCCTCTGGGGGCCTTGCCTTCTTGTTTTCTTTTTAATTCCTCAGTTTCTACTTCTCTTTGTTAGCTCTTTTTCTCCTACATTTTACTTATGTTCAAAAATATATATATTCTGTCTCCTGCCTTCTACGCACTCAGGACAGTCAGATCTATTCATCTATCTATTCATTTCTTTTTTATTTAGGAGCAGTTTTATACTTACATAAACAGGGTGATGATGGAACAAACAGCCTGTAATTAACATCTTACATTAGTATGGCACCTTTACTACAATTGATAAACCAATATTGATACGTTATTGTTACTTGAGTTTGTGCCCTACTCAGATTTCCTTAAATCATTTTAGCTAATGACCCTTTCCTGTTCCAGGATCTTTGCAGGAAACCACATGGCCCGGAGTCATGTGTCAGCTTAGGCTCCTCTTGCTAGGATAGTTTCTCAGACTCTGTTGCCATTTGAGCACTGGTCGTGTATTTTGTAGAACGTTTGCATCTATCTGATGGATTCCTCATGGTTAGGCTCAGATTGAGATGTTTTGTTTTTGTTAGAGAAAGATAGCAGCACTAAGGTGCCACTTTCATCACATCATATTATGATTTATCTTGTTATGATTTATCTTGTCGATATGTAACCTTGGTCTCCTGGCTGCGGGAGCGTGTGTTGGGTTTCTTCGTTGTAGAGTTACCCTTTCCTCCCTTTTTCATGCCATACTATCTGGAAGATGTCATTGTGTGCACAGTGGGGACGTCTGCCCCTCCTCCTTGGGAGCAGTGTCCTGCATCAAGTATTTGGAATTCGGCATGGAACATTTGTCTCTTTTGTTTTATTTATTTACACTAAGTCACTTATTTACATCATTATGGACTCATAGGTATTTTGTACTTTGGTTACAATCTGGTTGTATTTTATTTGTTTTCTTGCACTCAATCCTCCAGCATTGGCCTTTGGGAACTATTTTAGTTGAGTACTCTGTACTTGTGTTTTGCTTTGTTTTGTAACAAAGCAGTGACAGTTCTGTACCTTTCAAAGTACCTATATCAGTGTGAGGTGGTGGAGTGGTTAGGTTTGGGTTTGGGTTTGGTTTTGGTTTTGAGTACTTCCTTACATTCTGGCTCTACAAGACAATCCTGATTCATTTTGTATATTTCCTGCCCCAATCCTCGAATTTTTCAAGGTCCCTTTTACGGAAGAACAGTATTAGAAACCAAGATATCATCACCAAGTCTGCTCCTTCGGTCAGGCTGTTTCCCACATTTATAATGTGTTCGGATGCTCTGGTCCCAGGCTGCTTCCTTCCTGGGACTCCCCAAACCCTTAAATGATTTTTTAAATGTATGTACATTCTACGTACATTAGATGGCATACATGAAATTTACACACATGCATTTTCTGCATTGTAAAGTTCTCTGGGCTTTGACAAATGCATAGTGTCATGTGCCCACCATTGTAATAACAAAGTAGTTTCATTGCCCTAAAGAAACTCAGACCCTCTTCTTCAACCCTCCCTTTCCTTGATGCCCCACCACTATATATTCCACTGTAGAGATGTATCATAGTTTGCTTATGTACTCACATATTGAAGGGCATTTTAGTTGCTTTCAACAGTTGGCAATAAATAATAAAGCTGCTATAAATACTTGGCATTATGAATAAAGCCAAAGGTTTTTGATGTGGTTGTTTTTTGTTTTTTGAGACAGAATCTCACTTTGTCACCCTCAGCAGAGTGCTGTGGTGTCGTAGCTCACAGCAACCTCAAACCCTTGGCCTCAAAGCGATTCTCTTGCCTCAGTCTCCCTGGTAGCTGGGACTACAAGGTACCTGCCACAAAGCCCAGCCATTTTTAATAGAGACGGGGTCTCACTGTTGCTCAGGTAGGTCTTGAACTCCTGAGCTCAAACAATCCACATGCCTCAGCCTCCCAGAGTGCTGGGATTACAGGGGTGAGCCACTGCACCCAGTGTCTATAGGCTTTTGTATGGACATAGTTTTTCAAATTTGTTGTGTAAATGCCTAAGAGAAACATTGCTGTATTATATGGTGAGACTATGCTCAACTTTGTAAAAAACTGCCAGGCTGTTTTGAAAAGTGGTTGTATCATTGTTTCATTCTCACCAATAATGAATGCAAACTTCTATTGTTTTATATACTCACCAGCAATTGATATTGTCAGTTTTTTAGGATTTTAGTCATTCTGATATTTGTGCAATGGTATTTCACTATTGTTTTAATTTGCAATTACCTAATAGTAAATGATGTTAAGCATCTTTTCATATGCTTAATTGTCATCTGTACATCCTCTTTGGTGATAATGCCTTCCAATAATTTGCTCATTGTTAAATAGGGCTGTTTGTTTTCTTCTTGTTGAATTTTAGAGTGTTGTTAGCGTACAAAAATGTCTTTTCAGTATACAAGTCCTCTAAAATGCAAATTCTTTGAAACAAACCTTTAATCAGATTTGTGTTTTGCAAAAAATTTCTCTCTGTTTTTATTCTATTAACAGAATCTTTGCAGAGCAGAAACTTTTATGTTTAATACATTTAAATTTGTTAATTTCTTTTCTTTTATGGCTTGTGCTTTTGGTATTATGTCTAAAACTCACGACCTGCAAAGCTCATTGTTTTCTCTCCTGCTTTTTATTTTACTTTTGCATTTTACATTCAGGAATATGATCCATTTTTAGTCAATTTTTCTGAATGATGTAAAATTAATGATTTAAACTTTTTTTTTTTCATATGGCTATCTAATCATGTCACCACTATTTACTGAAGAATCCTATCCTTTCTCCATTGGATTTTTCTTTTCTGGGAGATCAGGTGACCACATCTGTGAGGGCCTTTTCCTGGGCTCTCTGTTCTATTCCATTGATTTATGTCCCTGTCCTTTTGCTGTGTCAGGCTGTCTTGATTGTTTGATTTTGCAGTAAGTCTTGTAATTGGGTAGCCTGAGTCTCTTCATAGTTGTTCTTTCTCTTAGCATTGTGTTAGCTATTCCAGGTCTTTAGCCTTTTAATATTTAGGTTGTTTCAAAGGTTTTGTCCGCTTTAATGTCATGTGTTTTTGTAGCTCCATATCTCAATAAATATTTATTCTACTGTGTCGTGGTATATACTGATCGATGGAGAATTTTGTACTCTATACATTGATGCTGTTCATTTTTTTCTACTTTTAACTTTTTTAAATTCTTTTCAGCCTATTACTATATGATGTCATTAAGCGATTTTCAGCCAATTTTTCTCTACGAATTCAAATCAAACCAAAGCGCTGCCGAAACAGCCTGAAAAATTAACCAGGCATTTGGTGATGATAGTGTTAATGTTTGACATTGATTTGCAAAATTTCGTTCCAGAAATTTTAGCCTCGAAGATGAGCCCCAAAGTGGTCGATCTAGAGTAATTCAGGACGAGGATTTGAGGACCCTAGTGGAGACTGACCCAGCACAAATGGTGCGTGGGATGGCGGAAGAGCTGGGTGTCAGCTCCCATGCAGTTTTTGATGGTTTAAAACATATTGGAAAGGTCAAAAAGCTCGAAAAGTCGGTGCCTCACGATTTAAACGATCGGCAGAAATTGTCACGTTTCGAGGTTTGTTCTTCATTGCTTTTGCGCAACCAAAACGATCCTTTTTTGGATCGGATCATCATGTGTGATGAAGAGTGGATTCTCTACGACAATAGGAAATGTTCAGGACAGTGGTTGGACACCGATGAGCCACCAGGCACTTCCCAAAGGCGAAACCCCACCAAAAAAAGATCATGGTTACTGTATGGTGGTCAGCGGCTGGTGTGATTCACTATAACTTTCTGCAACCAGGCCAAATCATCACAGCAGAGTCTTATTGTGAGGAAATCGACGAAATGTACTGAAAATTGTGTCAGCAGCAGCCAGCACTGGTCAACAGAAGAGGTCCGATCCTGCTCCACGACAACGCCCGGCCACACATCTCACAAATCACCGTCCAAAAATTAAAGGAATTGAGCATCGAAGTTCTACCCCACCCACCATACTCCCCAGACCTCTCACCAACCAACTACCATCTTTTCAAGCACTTCGATAACTTTCTCACCGGTAGAACCTTTGCCAATCAGGACCTAGCAAGAACGGCCTTTGTTGACTTCGTCGAATCCCGAGCACCCAATTTTTATGCCGACAGAATTAATTGACTTGTGTTACATTGGCAAAAGTGCACTGATTCAAATGGCATGTATTTCGATTAAATTGAATAAATATTCACTGAGATATTACAGTCTAAAGTAGACTCATAAAAATGGACAAAACATTTGAAATGACCTAATATAAATATTAGATTAAATTTATCAATATGTTCAAGGTATCTTGTTCAATTTTGATTGGGATTGCATTGAATCTGTAAGAAAACATTGGAAAGAATTACATCTTACCGACATTGTGTTTTTTAGTTTAGGTACATGGAATTTCTTTCTACTTACTTAGCTCTTCCTTGATTTTTTTCCCATCAGAGATTTGTGGTTTTCTGTACATAGCTTTCATAAATATTTCGTTAGATTCATGCTAATAATTATTTTTTGCATGTTATTACAAATAGGGTTTTTTCTTTTTATTTCAAATCCAATTGTTCATTTAGGATATATAGGAATGTAATTGACTTTTGTATATTTGCCTTATATCCTGCAACTTTTCTATACTCACTTTATATTAATAGTTCCAGAAACATTTTTGCCTATTCTTTGGGATTTTATACATAAATAATCATGTCATCTACAAAAGAAAAGATAGTTTTATCCTTTCCTTCCCAATTAGTCTAACTTGTGTTTCTTTTCCTCATCTTACTGTGCTAGCTATAACTTCCTGTACATGTCAAAACAGGGTGGTAAGAGAGGATACCCTGTCTTGCTCCTCATCATATGGGGAAAGTGTCTAGTATTTCACCATTAAGCATGATGTTAGCTCTAGGTATCTATAGATGTCTTTTATTGAGTTGAGGAAATCATCTTCAGTTCCTAGTTTTCTGAGAATTTTTGTCATGAATATATGTCGGATTTTGTCAAATGCTTTTTCTCCATCCATTGAAATAGTTGTATAATTTTTCTTTCCTTTTTAGTGTGCTAAAGTGACTTACTCTTTATATCTAAAAATCACATTGTTTGATTTTCAGTTGTTGAACTATCATACATACTAGACTAAATCTGATTTGACCATGGTTTGTAATTCCTTCTATACATTGATGAATTCTATGTGCTGATTTTATGTTGAAGACTTCTGCATCTATGTTCAAGAGAGATATTGGTAATATTCCTTTTTTGGTAAAATATCCTTGTCTGGTTTTAGTACACATATTAGGGTAATGTTGGCCTCATAGAATAAGTTAAAAAGCATTTCTACTGTTTCTGTTTTCCAGAAGGGATTAGGGAGAAGTAGCATCATTTCTTCCTTAAATGTTTGTTAAAATTCAGCAGTGATGCTGGTGGGAATGCAAACTAATACATTCCATTTGGAAAGAGCACTTAGGGATCTAAAAATAGACCTGCCATTTGATCCTTCAATTCCTCTACTACGTATATATCCAGAAGACAAAAAATTATTTTATAACAAAGATACTTGCACCAGAATGTTTATTGCAGCCCAATTCATAAATGCTAAGTCATGGAAGAAGCCCAAGTGCCCACGACACATGAATGGATCAATAAATTGTGGTATATGTACACCATGGAATATTATGCAGCCTTAAAAAAGATGGAGACTTTACCTCTTTCATGTTTACATGGATAGAGTTGGAACATATTCTTCTTAGCAAAGTGTCTCAAGAATGGAAGAAAAAGTATCCAAAGTACTCAGCCCTACTATGAAGCTAAATTATAGCTTTCATATGAAAGCTATAACCCAACTGTAGCCCAAGAAGAAAGGGAAAGAGGAGAGGGAGGGGAGGGGACGGGGGAGAATGGGTAGAGGGAGGGCAATTGGTAAGAATACAACTATGGTGCATTTTACAAAGGTACATGTTAAATTTACTAAGTGTAGAGTATAAATGTTTTAACACAATAACTACGAAAATGCAGTGAAGTCTATGTTAACTAGTTTGATAAAAATATTTCAAATTGTATATAAAACCAGCACATTGTGCCCCATGATTGCATTAATGTACACAGCTATGATTTAAGAAAAAAAAAAAATTCAACAGTGAAACCACATGAGCACAGTGCTTTCTTTTTTGGAAGGTCATTAATTAGTGATGTGATTTATTTAATAGCTGTAGGCCTGTTCAGAGATTATTTCTTTCTCTTGGTGAGTTTTGCTAGTTTGTATCTTTCAAGGAATTGGTTCATTTTATGCTGGTTATCAAATTTCTGAACAGAAAGTCATTCATAGTATTCTTTTATTATCCTTTTAATGTCCAGGGGGTGAGTAGTTATGGCCACTTTTTTATTTCTGACATTGGTAATTTGAGTCTTCTTTTTGTTTTCTTGTTTAGTCTACAAGCAGTGTTCTCAACCTTCCTAATGCTGCGACCCTTTAATACAGTTCCTCAGGTTGTGGTGACCCCTAACAATAAAATTATTTTTGTTGTTGCTTCATAACTATAATTTTTCTACTGTTATGAATTGTAATATAAATATCTGTTATGCAGGAGACCCCCAAAGAGGTCGTGAACCACTAGCCTAGAGACTTGTCAATTTTATTGAACATTTCAAAAGAACCAACATTTGGGTTTTTGATTTTATCTATTCATTTCCTGCTTTCTATTAATATTTCATTGATTTTCACTCTAATTATCATGATTTCTTTTCTTCTGCTATCTTTAGAGTTAAACTGCTTACCTTTACATAATTTCTTAAGGGAGAGTCTTAAATTATTGATTTTAGATCTGTCTTATTTTCTAATGTGTGTATTTAATCCTACAAATTTACCTGTAAGCACTGCTTTAACTGCACCTTACAGATTTTCATAAGTTGTATTTTTTTATTTTCATGTAATTAAAAGTATTTTATAATTTATCTTGAGACTTCTTAATTGACAGTGTGTTACTTCTTTTTTTTTTTTCATAAAATCATAGCTGTGTACATTAATATGATCATGGGGCACCATACACTGGTTTTATAAACAGTTTGACACATTTTCATCACACTGGTTAACATAGCCTTCCTGGCATTTTCTTAGTTATTATGTTAAGACATCTGTATTGTACATTTACTAAATTTCACATGTACCCTTATAAGATGCACCACAGGTGTAATCCCACCAATCACCCTCCGTCCGCCCATACTCCCTCATCTCTCCCCTCCCTCTCCCCCTTCCCCCTATTCTTAGGTTATAACTGGGTTTTATCTTTCACATGAAAGCCATAAATTACTTTCATAGTAGGGATAAGTACATTGGATACTTTTTCTTCCATTCTTGAGATACTTTACTATGAAGAATATGTTCCAGCTCCATCCATGTAAACATAAAAGAGGTAAAGTCTCCATCTTTCATTAAGGCTGCATAATATTCCATAGTGTACATATACCACAATTTATTCTGTCCAAATATTAATAAAACTATTCTTTAAATGGCAACAAGGACAAGAGGAATAATAGGAAGTACTTGACAACTGTTCCTAATTGAGGCACCTAAGTAAGCCTGAGTACACCCACATACCCTTCCCTCTACGATTAAATGACAGAGCAGGTGGGAAAGCACTCACTACCATACTCAAATAATCCAGCAGAAGGTTGACAATTACTGAAAGCATTCAGGGGACACAGGAGATCTGGGACAAGTCCCCTTGCACCTGGGACTTGAGTTTCTTTAACATAATAGGGGGAAGAGGGTGCTATGGAAGTAAAATGAAGGGATAAGCTACATTGTCTCTAGGGTCTGTGCCTTAATTTGCACCTGCTGTATTCCTTACCTCTCTGCAAGTAAAGGATAACACCATAGGCCTCCAGATATCAAGGCAGAACTGATATGAATTCCTGAGGATGTAAGAATGCAGAGAAGAGGCCGGGCATGGTGGCTCACGCCTATAATTCTAGCTTTTATTCTGGGAGGTTGAGGTGGAAGTACAGCCTGAATTCATAAGTTCGAAATCAACCTGAGTGAGAGTGAGACCCCATCTCTACTAAAAATAGAAAAATTAGCCGAGCATTGCAATAGGTGCCTGTAGTCCCAGCTACTTGGGAGGCTGAAGCAGGAGGATTGCTTGAGCCCAGGAGTTTGACGTTGCTGTGAGCGAGGCTGACATCAGGGCACTCTAGCTTGGAGCATCAGAGTGAGACTCTGTCTAAAAAGAAGAAGAAGAAGAAGAAAGAAAAAGAAAAAAAGAAAGGTACTCAGGGAAGGTGTATCACCCATATCTTTCTCTTCTTTAGAGCAGTGTTTTTCTACCTTTTTTTTTTTTTTTATCTCATGGCACTCTTGAGCCTATAGTTAAACTTCTGTGGCACAGTTAAATTACGTTGATCAAAAAAAAAGTAAGAAAATGGAATAGACTTGATGTGCTTTGAAATTCTTTCAAACATAATTTAATTAGTTATCTTTTAAATATTTTGCAGCACACCTAACATCTTTTCACGGCACCCTGGTTAAACATCACTGCTTTAGACACATTTCAAAACCATTCCTGGATGGGAGGTGCCTGTGGCTCAACGGAGTAGGGTGCCAGCCCCATATGCTGGAGGTGGCGGGTTCAAACCCAGCCCCAGCCAAAAGCTGCAAAAAAACATTCCTGGAAAACTAAATTTGCTATTCTTAAGAGATTTTTCCTCATCTAGTTGTCATCTCTGAGAAAAGCCAACCCCACCTTTTCTCATGGTTACCTATTCTCATTGGACACCGTCCTCCGTGCCTGAAAGTCCCCCCTGTCTGTCACCTACAAACCTCGTGCTGCTGTATTAGGGTAGTGCCTCTTGTTCTGGCCTTCTCCAATCTTCTCCCATTGCACCTCGCTTCTGCCTTTGTGACCAGGGAAACTAGAAGGTACTGATTCACTACCCAGGCCTCACACTGGGGCGCATGTGCAGGGAGAGTGGCTCCTGGTGCCAGGAATTGTCTGTCTGCCCCAGTGCACTCAGGGCACCCACCGTAACAAATCAGACAGCCTCCACCGCAGCTCACGCCTATACAGTGACAGCAATGCAGATGCTGTCTCGGCTACAGAGTCCCAGCCCAGCACCACAGAGTAGGCAGGGAAGGGTCATACTACTAGGTGAGCCTTGAGTCGCCAGCCCAGTCCTGCCTGGTGCCATTCTCTTTTCATCCTGGAGACCTCATTGAGGATATGGCTCTCTCAGCCCCAGCTGCCAACTCTGTAGCCACCAAAAGAACATGGGCTCCCTTTCTTTCCAACATAAGAGGGTATAAACATGAGGGAGCCTGGGGCAGAAGACACCCACCCATGAACCATCTTTTATGGTCCGGAGCTCCTCTTCGTTTAGCAATCATCCTTCCTTACAGCACTGTTTCTCATCCAACGAGAGGGTGGAAGACTGTTTGAGCTCCAATCCTCTTCTCTGACCCAGCATAACTAGCTAGGGAGTAACGTAACCAGCATCTATGGAAGACCGCTTTGTCCAGTCCTTCTGTGCTTGATAGTACAAAGCTTGGACCTTTAACAGCACCTGATTCAACAGGAAGATCCCTCTGCTAGAGTGCTTAGACGTGCTATTAACATACCTGGTCTTGAACCTTAACAAACAGTACACAAACCAGCCTTGGTTGTTGGACTTCACCTTGAGGTGTATGCCGTAGAGGAGGTACATTGAGTATAAGGATGCTCTTTTCCTTTGTTACCCTGTGAACAGTGGATACATCTGACCCTGGGTACATCTTCCTATGACCTCCTTCACAATTCACCTACTCCTGTTCTGGAAATGGTAGGGGGTGATGATGGGTGTCTCTGCAGGAGAGGGGATCTCAATTCATTCTTTGCCAGCAGGGGCAGAATGGTTACACCCCCACCCCCCCCCATCCCTCAAACACACACACACTGTAGCCTGGGAGGCTGCGTGTGAGCAGTGTTCAGAGACTCAGCCCTGCACTAAGGCAAGTTTCCCCACCCCCAAGCTGGGGGTAATTGATTCTGGTCTCTTGGGTTCACTCTCCTCCTCAAAAAACAATTAGGGCAATGAACACCTGATGTGGAAAAGTGCTGAACAAGTAGAAAAGGAATTGTAAAAGAAATGTGTGACCAAATTAGGATAAGTCTTAGGGGCTTGAAGAGCAGCCAGAACGCAGACAACTGCACTACAGTTACCATCTGTCCCGCCCCGTCCCCAGCACGCGGTCAGGCAGGGGAGGAGGAGTGCACCCACAGGAAGTCTTCCTTCCTGGGGAGGGTTGCCAGGAGGGGCAAGGAAATGGGAAACTGGAGTTTGGGGCCAGCATTTGCTAGTAGATCTCCAGAAGGGCTTGCCGAGGACAACCCACCCCTAGAAACTGTCACGGAGTGGAAGAGAGAAGGGGGTGAGGGAGAGGCTGAGCTTCCCTTTCATCCCTACTCCCCACAGACTGTTTTGGAGGAAAGGGGCAGAGTCCCAGGGAAACTTGAAAGGGAAGTTGCATGAGGTCATTGGTCTGGGGCTGCCTTCCCCCTCATCAGAGCCTAAGGGTCTGACTGGAGGGACAGGACAGGGTGGGCGTTACAGCATGACCAGAGCCCTCAAAAGTGGTTAAATTTCATTTCTAGGGATTTCAGCCACCAACAGTTCAAAGTTCCCACCAGGGTTCTCTGCAGACTAGTGGGCTCAGACTGGTGGGCTCTCTGGTGGGCCTTCTTGGGTAACAGCAGGGGCCTGGGAGACTCTAGGAGGGCAGGTCCTCCTGCCAAGCCAGGAGCATGGGAAACAGCTGCAGGCATCTCCTAAAAGCACCAGTGCTGTTGTTGACTCAAAAAATAATAGGTGTTCATTTGCATGGCATTTTACATACAAGTTCCACGCAGCCTTTCATCTCTCCTTCCACTGGCACTGCTGAAGCCCCCCAGGTCTCTTCTCTTCTGCAGCCACTTCTGGGGGCTTTGTTGCGACCCCCAGACTCCAGATCTTCCCTGCCACCACCTGGCCTATCCTTGTCTTAATCCAGCTGGAAAAACCAGCGACTGGCTGGTTTGGGCCAGGTGTCCCACTGGACACCTCAATTGGGGACACCTGGCTTGCCTTAGCAGAGGCCATGACCACCCCCACCACCAACCCTGGGTGCTCTGTCTGGCTAGGAAAAGGAATGAAAAATCGAAGCCAGGGAGCCCAGAGAGGTGCCGGGAGGAGAGGAAACTGGGTGGTTGCTATGACGATGGGGTCTTGGTGCCCAATTTGCATAGGGTGCTGATTTACATACTGCAGAGTGAATTTCCATATCCCAGCCTCAAAGCCTGGTGGGGTGGGGAGACGGAGAGGGGAGAGGTCATTTGAAATTCAAATGAGGATGATTAAGGTTTTCTTGAAGAGGGAAGCGCGGACAAAAGGGGTTAAGCCGGCTGGCAAATTTCGGCTCCAGGGCTCAAAGTTATCAAAGGGAGGCGTGCACTTGGCTGGCTCCCCTCCCACACGTCTCAGAAGGCCCCTCGAGACCTGCTGGTGTTAGGACGCCTGCCTCACAGGAGAACCAGCTGGGTCTCTATCCCCTCCTGCACCAGGGCTCAGTTTACCCCCTCAGGGTCCTGAGGATGCTGAGCTCAAAGGCAGGACCACTGAGTGAGTTCTGGTCTGGTGTTCAGGTTTACCTCCCTCTGGTGACTGAGGACTGGTCGTCCATCCCAGGTTGTCTCTCAGTGAGGTGGGAAGAACAATTTCTGTACTTTCTTGTTTGTTGAGTGGGTGTAAGGACAGGTGGATTAGTCACCAACCTTAGCCGAGTCACTTTCCCTCTTGGGGGCTGAGTTTGTGCATCTGATGAAGGGTCCAAAGCTGAGTTTCTATGACCATTTCCAGCTCTGAGATGACAGCAGACATACTTGGGTCCTTTTTACACAGGGTCCTTTTTACACACTGGTTAGCATTGATAAAGCTCTTTGGGTGATGTGAATTGCTGTCCCCCTAAGATTCTCTAATGTGTTAGGAAGCAGTCCCCTGCTCCTCCAGCCTGCTCTGACCTTGGGGTAGTTACTTAAAGGCTCTCTGCTCAGTTTCCCCACTTATAAAATAGGAGAGGCTGGGTGCAGTGGGTCACACCTATAATCCTAGCACTCTGGGAGGCTGAGGCAGGAGAATGGCTTGAGCTCAGCACTTCAAGACCAGCCTGAACAATAATGAGGCCCCACCTCTAGAAAAAGTTAAGCCAGGTGTAGTTGTGCTCGCCTGTAGTCCCAGCTACTCGGGAGGGTGAGGCAGGAGGATCACTTGCACGCAGGAGTTTGAGGTTGCTATGAGCTAGGCTGAGGCCACGGCACTCTAGCCCAGGTCACAGAGCAAAACTGTCTCAAAAACATAACAAAACAAAACAAACAGGGATAGTAATAGTGCTGCAGTGAAGGTTAAATGAGTCAATATTCATAAAGCACTTAGGACAGTGCCTGCCAGATAATAATGCTATTTGCTGTTACTAGTATCAGGACACAGTGTCTACATAGGGGGTACAGTGACTCATGAGCCATTCCAGGGACTCTCAGACTGTCGCCTGTTTCCCAAGATGGCTTCCCTGTGAATAGATCCATGCTCAGTACACTCTTGTGTCCACATGTGTCCAGGACTCCCAAGTTGAAAGTGCATTTCAGTGATGGACCCCCACAAGGAGGTCTCCCCGATGAAGCATCCCTCAACCCATCACAGACTTCTTGTGTTGATCCTAACTCAAGTTTGTCTTCACTGCTCAGAAAGTAGGGACGTGGCAGAAAGTGGAGAGGGAACCAGTGGAGGGGGTCCCTCCTCCCAGGACCGGGCGCTAGGAGATGGAACAGATTCACCAAGACTGCATGATTTTATAGTTCCAGAAAATCAAAAGTTCCTTTTTTTTCCCTTAGAGTTTCTGCAGCAACTCCACGTGAGGTTTTATTTGGAGATGACATGGTGCAGTGTGGACAGCCTTTGCTGGTAGGCAGATGTGGGTTTGAGTTTCTACTCAGTGGTTTATTAATCAGTAACCTTGGGCAAGGTAATTAACCACTCTGAGGCTCAAGCTTCCTCATCTGTAAAATGGGGATAATAACACCTACTCATAGGGTGGTTGTGAGGATTAAATGCTGTCATGGATATAAAATGTTTGTTTACTGCAAAGCTTCGTGCATAATAAATGCTCAATAAATGTCAGCTACTAATTAATCCTTATTATTTGAAAACATTGTTCTATTGCCAAAATGTTTGAAAATGCTCTGATCTCACCCTATTCTCCTATTTTATGGGAAAGGAGACAAGGTCAGAGAAGGGGGATGATTTTCCCAAGGTCACAGCAGGAGTTCAAACCTATCTTTCTGTAGGAGCCCTTCCCTGCCCCAGAAACATGTTTTTTTGTTGTGTGGGTTTTTTTTTTTTGTTTGTTTTTTTCATTTTGTGTTTCTGGCTGTTTTGTTCTTTCTTTGGACAAAACCTCTCCTCTCACTACAACCTTCCCCTCAAAGCCCAGCACCAGACCACCCACCTGCTGCTACCACATATTAGGGGTCACCATTCCCTTCAGCTCTCACTTTCAGGGGGATCTGCGACCCCAGCCTGGAGTCCCATGGCACTGGGCTCCTCGGTAATGGGGTATTGGCTCCAATGCAGGGTTCTTGTTCTGTCTGCTCCAGGCCCTTAAGTGTACACTCCCCCTGCGTCCCTAGCCCTGGGAATACCAGCTCTAGCAGGGAAGGGAATGGGTGACCCTGGCAGTATTACACCATGTGATGGAAAGGACATGGTGTCTCAACTTGGAAGGCAGATTTGTGACATCTGAGGAGCCCTACCTGCTCTGAGCCTCAGTTAGCTTTCTAGTACCATTGGAGTTCTATACTTCCAGCCCTGAGACGTCATAGGCAGGGGCAAAATCAAATAAGAAATGGACTTGAGGCCCAGGCAGGTAGATCTCTTGAGCTCAGGAGTTCGAGACCAGCCTGAGCAAGACTGAGAACCCATCTCTACTAAAAATAGAGGAAGTGGCCTGGCATGAGGGTGGGCACGTGTGGTCCCAGCTACTCAGGAGGCTGAGGCAAGAGGATCGCTTGAGCACAGGAGTTTGGGGTTGCTGTGAGCTATGACACCACAGCACTCTACCAGGGCCACAGAGTGAGACTGTCTCAAAAAATAAATAAATAAAATTACTTGAAAGTGAGCTGCAAAGTAAAGGGTCCAGGGCAGGGCATGGCACTGTGAGCTCTGCGTGTTGGCAGCATGTGCCCTTGGAGCCCAAACTTGGAGATCTGAATTCTTTCCTACCAGCTCTGGCACGAGTGACCTTGGGTAATTTACTTAACCTCTCCCAGCCTCAGTTTCTTTATCGGTAAGACGAGTTGTGAGGAATGAATGAAATAAGAGCCTATCTGTAGCAACTTTGCAAAATGTGAGTTGCTCTACAGAAGTGAGATAGCATCTCCCATCTAAGCTTTCTCGCTGCACGCCTGCCACTCTGGGCTGCACAAAGGATATCTTTGTGCCCATGTGGGAGCCAGAGCCCCACTGCGTCGCCTCCGCCCCAGGTAACGCCTCCTGCTCCTTCTCTCTCCAACCCCTCTCACCCCCATTTCCCTCAGCCCTGGGATGAGGGCTAGCATAGAGGCCCCAAGTCTCCTACTGATCGTAAACCTCTGGACCTCTTCGCCTCCCAAGGCTGGGGTGGGGCTGAAGTGGTACTGAGTTGGAATAAATGTTGAAAGAACCCCTTGGGCAGTCATGGAGAGAGTAAAGTCCAGGTATTGGAGCTCTGGGATTTTGTCTCTGCTTTGCTTGTCTCTTGTCCTCTCTGGAACTCAGTTTCCTCACCTGTAAATATCAGGACCAGGAGTCTCTGTGGTTCTCCTCTGGCACACAAAAGTTCTAGTAGAAAGATAGCAGCAGGCACAGTGGTATGCCTATGGTCCCAGCTACTTAGGAGGCTAAGGTGGGAGGATCACTTGAAGCCAGGAGTTTGAGTCCAGCCTGGACAACATAGCAAGCCCTCTTTTAAAAAAAAAAAAAAAAGGAAAAGAAAAGAAAAATAGCAGCTGGGTGGGGTGCTTCTCTGAGATGTGCTTAGTGGGTGCAGCCAGAACAGAGCTCTTATTCAACAGAACTTATTTAACTTCCTTTGAAGTTGGGTTTTTATTGTTTTTCCAGGGTCAGGGGACTATGAGTCGAGATCCTGATGGGGAACTTGGATATTCTGGCTCCATTTCTGGGAGCATAGCCTGAATCTCTGGACTCTCTTTCTAGAACCTGGTGCCATCTTCCCAGGATACTCCTTCCACTTTCCCCTGACCAAGCTGCCCACTTTTGTCCCTGTGGTGGAGATGAAGGGGCAATGTAGAGAGAGCCCCATCTATAGCTCAGACTAAGAATAAGTTATATTATATATATTGTTTGATTTGTTTATTTATTTTTTATTAAATCATAGCTGTGTACAATAATGCAATCATGAGGTACAAGGTGCTGGTTTTATATTCAGTTTGAAATATTTTCACCGAGCTGGTTAACATAGCCTTCATGGCATTTTCTTAATTATTGTGTTCAAACCCTTATACTCTACACTTAGTAAACTCACCTGTACCCATTATATTTCTTAAAAAATTAGGAGACCTTGGTGAGGAGTCTTTCCTTTATCAAAGAACAGCAGGAAAATTTGCAGTGGGAAGCTGGGAGGATGCTGGGCTTCTCCTAACAGAGGGTACAGCAGAGCTCTTCTGTCCCACTTGGCATGGTCTCAGGTCCCTGGTATCTGTGGCAAGGGACTGGAGAGCAGGCTTTGGGATTCAACTTCATGACCATGCATGTGAAAGAAAGTCACCAGGACACTCACGAGGCCATGTCCCAGGAAGCCCTGAAGTTGGTCGTGTTGACTCTCCGCCTGGCATAGAGAAATAGAAAAAGCTTTAAATCATAAAAATCTCCAAATCCACAGACTGTCAGAGGTAGAAGGTATATGAAAAAGCACCCAGTCCTAGCAGGTGGGTGTCCTCAGGAGAATACCAGCCGAGGTTGTTCAAACTCGAGTTAAAACTCAAGCCCTGAGTTTTAAGGGAAGGACAAAGATGCCAGAATCCACTAGTGATGTCTGCTCTGGGCGTGGCAGCACCTTTGTGTTTCCTATCCACACCCTGACACTCGGCTGGTGGAAAACCGAGACTCAGCTCCTCAACCAGCACTCTTCCCCCAGGCCATCCTGGGTCCACCTGGGTCCTGCTCCTCAGGTGGCTTTGAGAGTTGGCGTCAGGTTCTTCCAAGGTATTTCCTTGCACCTCAGAAGGAAATGGCAGGAATGGGCTCAGAAACTTTTTAAGTATTTAAAGAAAGTTGAAGGCTATGGAATTTAGCTATTTGTCCAATTTCAGTATGAAACAGCCTTTGGAGTGACCTTAGACTTAGAGAGTGTAGTTTGCTGTGTGTTCTCTGCACAGAATTCTGACCACTTGCTAGCTCCTTGGAGGAATCTCAAGTACCAAGAAAGGTTGGGCAGGGGCCTAGAAAAAGATGTTTTGACTAGTTTCAGTGACCACACTGGATGTCTCTAGATGTGCTCTGGTGGCTGGCTGCTCTGGAGGGTGTCCAAAGTCCTGATGCCTTCATGACCGCTATCCCAGAAGTGCCAACAAGTCCCCAAGTGGTCATAAAGTATCATCGTGTTATACTGGCAAGCAGAGATGGTGAAGAGAGAACAGTCCAGAAATGGGAGAGGCTCAGCCCCATTGCCGGTGTTCTCTGCACTGTTTACCAGACAGAAGTGAACAATCCTGCTGGAACAGTTCTTGGTTCTCGTGCTGCCACCTCCCTCAGCCAGAGAATTGCTCCCCAGGCAAACTCACAGCCAGGGCTGCCAAAGCTATGCAAGTCAGCCAGGCCTGCAAGGCTGGGCTGCCGGCCCTGCTCAGAGGTGGGAAAGCAGGCGGCCCTTCTAGGGGTCTGATGTCCAGCTCATGGGGTTGGAGGCCTGGGCAGGAAACACAAGTCTCTGCTGTCCATTGTCCTCAGGGTGCCGAGGGAAGAAGAGAGTAGGGACGAAGGCTGCTTTTGGCACTGGTCCTCTCCTGCACACTGATCTTTGGACTTTCTCCTTGCGAGTCCATTGGGTATTATGGCAATCCTGGCTTAAAGAGATTGTATCAGAATCCTGGGGGGGTCCCCCAAAATTAAACGTGCTTTTTAGTCTTTTTCAGGGACAAGGAACAGAGTCTTACTCTGTTGCCCCAGGCTAGAGTGCTATGGTATCAGCCTTGCTCACAGCAACCTCAAATTCCTGGGCTCAAATGATCCTCCTGCCTCAGCCTCCCATCTCTCAAGTTTTAGGATTTCATGCAGTCGATTGAAATGTACCAGGAATTTTTCTTGCCCTCTTAGAATCTGGTAGTACCAAATAGCTGAGACTACAGGCTCCCACCACAACGTTCAGCTAATTTTTCTGTTTTTTGTAGAGATGGGGGTCTCACTCTTGCTTAGGATGGTCTTGAACTCCCAAGCTCAAGTGATCCTCCCATGTTGGCCTCCCAGAGTGCTAGGATTACTGATATGAGCCCCTGCACCCAGCCCTTTTAGTCTTTTTTGATCACTTAATTCACATTCCATGGACTGGGATATTGTCTTTATATTAATCCAAATGCCTTCAACTGCAGCTCTGCTTCTTGCTAGGAGATCTTTGGTAGCGATGAACAGTCCTGAGTCCTATAGGACCAAGGAAATGCTGCAGTTGGGGCCTTGAATGAGTCCTCAGACCTTCTCCAAGTTTAAGAGATGCCAACAGTGGAGTCATGCTAGAGTGGGAAGAACACATTACATTAGGGTTGGAGAAGAGGGTTTTTATCTCCCCTAGGGGTCATTCCCTATACACACCCATACTTTAAAAGCTCCATCGCTTTGTACAATCACCTAGCCTTGTTGAGACTCAGTTTTCTCACCTGTAAAATGGGGTGAATAATAATCCCTCATCTTCCCAAAGGCTAGTAACTTGCCTGGATGATGGTATAAGGACCCTTTCAGCCCTATGAGCCAGGGTTCCAAGGTGTTTGTGTCCCCACCTGCTTTCTTGCCATGGAGGCCTCATGATCCAAAGATTCCTGGGGCTCTATAAGCACCAAAGCGGCCTGGGGAGATCCCAGGCTGGTGGCCTTTCCAGCGTGACATGGATCTCACTCATTTACTCCAAGACCTTCAAACAGGGGATTTTGATGCATCCTTTGAGCCCTTTCTGTCCTCCCCTCCCCAGCCCTCGCTTCCCTTCCCCTCCCCTCCTTTCTGTGTACTCAATCTTTTATTTGTGTGCAGAGCAAACAAGACAGAGGGAAATGGCAGAGAGAGTGCTTTGGTCCTCCCTGGGCCCCTCTTTGCAGGTGCTGCAGGCCATGACCAGATTCCCAGAGGGGCAGAAAAAGCCCTGGTACATTTCAATCAACTCCATTGAATTCTAAAACTTTTGAGTCAGGGCAGGGTGGGGGACAAATTTTAGAGGTCACTTGAGATCCCCCTTTGATACTATGAATTGCCCCATTAATTCAAAAACTACCTCTGTCACAGCCCTGAAATAAACAGCCTCTGCAGGGACGTTCCCAGGGATTGGGAGCTCTTGCCAGTGTGAATCTCCAGGTTTCACTGTGAGATAATTCCAGTTGTCACAGAATTCTTGCTTATACTGCAATGAATCCTACTTCCACCACTGGCCTTTGTCCTGCTCTTTGGAGCTGCAGACTAAGCCTACTTCACTTCCATGCCAGAACGTGGGGCAGAAGGAAGAGTCCACGGACGTTTATTTTATTTTATTATTATTTTCTTAAACCTTTTTTTTTTTTTTTTGGCTGGGGCTGGGTTTGAACCCATCACCTCCGGCATATGAGGCCAGCGCCTTAATCCTCTGCGCCACAGGTACCTCCCTGACATTTATTTTCGTACTAACTGTGTTCTGGGCACAATGCCAGGTGCTTTTAAATGTTCCCTCATGAATTTTGTAAACTTTTATTTTGAGAAATTCCAGACATACACAAAATAGAAAAACCACTTTAACGAAAGAGCCACATATAGCCATGGAATGATTTAATCATTAACATTTTGATTAACTTGCTTTGTTCATAACTTGCTTCATTCATTTTTCTGAAGTATTTTATCTATAACTTCATTTTTTAAATAACTTTATTATGGAGACACACAAAAAAGGGAAGTGATATGACACTATATATTTGTTACCTATTCTCAGCAACCATCACGTTTTTGTTGCTGGAATATTGTCTTGTAAACTGTAGACACTGTAATGTTCCAGATACATAGATATGGGTATACGCATCTCTAGAACATGAGGACATTTTCCTTGAGCACAATATCATGATCACAGTTAACAAAACGAATCTCTTGTTTAATGCTCATGGCAATTTTAATGATAAAGTATCTTCAACTACGCAAACAAAATTTTAATCACCTTATGTATCAAATAAAATCTTTTTCTATTCTTGGTTCCAGTTGGAGGTTGGTTATTGATATCTCTGAAGAAAGTCATGGTCAGGCTTCACATTGTACCAAATGGTCTTAAAAGTGGGGCATATCTGGGTAATTTGACTACTGTATTTGATTATTTAATATGAAGTAGAAAAGCGGGGTTACATTTTATATGGTTGGTCAAAATAGAATTCCCTAACTAAAAAAAGTCGTTGGGTTATTTAAAAAAAATTTTTTTTCATCATAGTAAAAAATGCATAATATAAAATTTTCTATCTTAACCATTTCTAAGCATATAGTTCCACTTCACTTATCTTTAATTTATATAGTTGATTTTTTTTTTTTTTTTTTTTTGAGACAGAGCCTCAAGCTGTCGCCCTGGGTAGAGTGCTGTGGTATCACAGCTCACAGCAACCTCCACCTCCTGGGCTTAAGCAATTCTCTTGTCTCAGCCTCACAAGTTAGCTGGGACTATAGGCACCCGCCACAATGTCCATCTATTTTTTGGTTGCAGTTGTCATTGTTGTTTGGCAGGCCCGGGCTGGATTCAAACCTCTGCTGCATGTGGCTGGCGCCTTAGCTGCTTGAGCTACAGGCGCTGAGTTGGTTTTTTGTTTTTGTTTTTGTTTTTGTTTTTGTTTTTGTTTTTTGAGATAGAGTCTCACTCTGCCATGCTAGGAAGAGTGCTCTGGAGTCATAGCTCACAGTAGCCTCAAACTCTTGGGCTTAAGCAGTCTCTTACCTCAGCCGCCCCAGTAGCTAGGACTACAGGCACCTGCCACAACACGTGGCTAATTTTTCTACTTTTAGCAGAGTTGGGGTCTCGCTTTTGCTCAGGCTGGTCTCAAACTCCTGAGCTCACGGTACCTCCACCTTGGCCTCCCAGAGTGTTGGGATTACAGGTGTAAGCCTGGCCTACATAGTTGATTTTTTTTTGGCTGGGGCTGGGTTTGAACCTGCCACCTCCGGCATATGGTGCTGGTGCCTTACTCCTTTGAGCCATAGGCACTACCCTATATAGTTGATTTTTTAACCTAAATGCAGGGCTTTACATTTATTCCCGTTACATTTGATCTTACAGGTTTTGGCCTCCTGGGAGTCGACTGAAACATTTTCTAATCCTGATTCTGTCATCTACTTTTAGATGACTTCATTTATGTATTGCTTTATGCTCTGCTTTGAATCATTTCCAAATTTGATCAGCATCTATCCTGTTTATTAGCCTAAGCGGTTGATTAAAGTCTAAAACTATAATCACCTTTTTCTGTGTCAGGCACTTGATACAGTGGATTTATTGGGAAAGATGTAGAACTTCAGTCACAAGAAATCCAACTTTTTGTCCTAGTTCAGGTTCTCTGGGGCTATGTAACCCCAGAAAGGTGTTTTCCCCTCTGAAGTTGGACTGTAGTGTTGGCTCTGAAAGAAGTGCTCCTGGCAATATGTGTTCTGTCCTGTTCTGTCTTTTCTGCAAGTGACAGCTGTCTTCCAAGGAGGGAGAGAAGCCTTGGAAATAGAATGTGTTCAGGTTTTACAGATGGTGATGCTTGTAGTGTCTTAGTTCTGAACAGGTCAGCAATTTTTTTATAGCAATTTCTTAGTGATTTGGATCAGTTACACGCATAATCATTCAGCACCATCTATGCATCGTACACTTTTTAATATTTTATTTATACTTTTTTTTTTTGAGACAGAGCCTAAAGCTGTTACTCCTGTGTATAGTGCTGCGGCATCACAGCTCACAGCAACCTCCAACTCCTGGGCTTAAGCAATTCTCTTGCCTCAGCTTCCCAAGTAGCTGGGACTACAGGCACCCGCCACAATGCCCGACTATTTTTTGGTTGTAGTTGTCATTGCTGTTTGGCAGGCCCAGGATGGATTCAAACCTGCCAGCTCTGGTGTATGTGGCTGGCGCCTTAGCCGCTTGAGCTTCAGGCTCCGAGTCTATTTATACTTCTTTTGAGGTGAGGTCTTTCTCTGTTGCACAGACTAGAGTGTAATGGCATCACCATGGCTCATAGCAACCTCAAATCCTGGGCTTAAGAGAGCCTTCTGCCTCAGTTTCCCTAGTAGCTGGGATTACATGGGCATGCTACCACACCTGAATTTTTTTTTTTTTCTATTTTTTTGTAGACAGAATGTTCCTGTACTGCTCAGGCTAGTCTTGAACTCCTGGCCTCAAGTGATCTTCCCACTCGGCCTCCCAAAGTGCTAGTATTACAGATGTGAGCCTTTGCACGTGGCCTCAGACAGACACTGTTTTTGACACTCAGGGTCCAAAGATGAATAAGATTTAATAAAAGATATAATAACTCTGGCCTCTGGGAACTCACAACCTCTTGAGGGAAACAGACATACAAACCACTGACTCTAAAAATATGTGATATGTGCTGTGAAAAATCTAAATAAAAGATGAGGAAACATAGAGGTGGGATTCCTTTATTTTGCTTTGGCTAAATTTTACGGAGGATATGACAGTTGAGTTGGGTCTTGAAGGATGAGTATGTGTTTTCTAGGTAGAGAAAAGGGAGAAAAGAGCCTTCCAGTTAGAGGGAACAGGCCCTCACATAGTTAGAGGCCCTCACACAGGACCAAGCTCCACCTTTTGGGAAATGGACTTGGATGTCTGGAACCTACCTCTGCAGTTGTACCATGCTTCCCAGTTTAAAAAGGATGGTGACAGCTTTATCTCACTCAGTTCTCTCTGTATTCCTGGGAAGGGAATGAAGTGGAATTAAGACCTTATTTGACCATTGAGGAAGCCTGAGCCTTCAGGAGGTCCCTGTATTGACTGAAGTCACTAGCTTGGGGGTAAAGGAGCTCAGACTTGAAGCCCAGTCCTCTGATTGCAAGTACAGGACCCTTTCTAAGTATGTCCTACTGCTCTGCTACGTGACATCTTAAAGAGGTAGAAAAGAAGGGTGGAGCCTGTGGCTCAAAGGAGTAGGGCGCTGGGCCCATATACCGGAGGTGGTAGGTTCAAACCCGGCCCCGGCCCAACACTGCCAAAAAAAAAAAGAGGTAGATAAGAAGTCTCTGGTGACCATGGACCAGATAAGTGTTAAATACAATATGATCATTGCATCTCTTGCTTTCTCTGGGGAAAAAAGCACCTTCCTCAGGGTTTCAAAGATGAGCACATTTAAACATTCTGGGAACTGTGGAGCAGTGGAGCAGCAGCAAACCCTGCTAAGCCAGATCACGGCCTGCAGTCTTCCCAGATTCCACCTCCCAGGCCTTCCTGTAGGCTGGGTGGGGAGAGGTGCCCGGTGCAACAAGCCCAGCAGACCATGGAAGGAAAGCAGTAAAATGAAGGCTTAGACAGTCTCCCCTCTGCCAGATCTGGAGGGACAATTACCAGTGTCATCAGATAACATAATGCCTCTGTTAGGCTACGTCACCAGGTCTCCACTCAGACATCCAGAGCTGTGCAGGGTTGGGAGCCACGAGGGAAGCTGTGCTTCCTGACGTCACTCTTACCTGCTTTGTAGTGGAACTAGAAGGAGATAGGAATAGCTCTGGAAACTCAGCCCTCACAAATGCCCAGGGCTGAGCTACTACTCTCTGCTGTCCTGGGGGATCAGGGGCCAATCTCTGAACAGGCTCTGGCTGGCCCCAGCACGTCCAGCAAACCAGGGGAACAAGGAGAATTAGACAGAGCTGCTGCTGCAGGTAAGAACAGATTCGGCGAGGTGGGGAAACTCCATCGCCAGGCTCCGAGCACAGCAGGTGCACCCTCCTGGGGACAGGCCTCTTGAGAAGGACCACTGAGAACTTCTGGGCAAAAGAAATTGTTGATTTCCTTAGCTGATGAGTTTTAACATTAACCTCTGAATTCTGTCTGCTCACCTTTTTCATTTTCTGGATGTAACATCATAATGGCAGTCACAGAAATCAGAAGTGAAGCAATGTCTTAATTGTTCGCAATCTGATGAGTTCCTCCAAATCAAACTGGCCTCCCTGGTGTTTTTCCTCCCTTCTGCACCTCATTCCCATGTGTATTACTACCTCCTCCTGGACGCACCTTCCCTGACTCCCAGGACACGCTGCTTTCCCAGCCCTCCTTGCGCGTGAGTGCCCGCTCTTTCTCAGCCTCATTGGTTGGCTCCTCTTCCCTGTCCCAAGGGTGACCCTCCTCCCTCTTCATCTGGATTCAGTTCCTTTGTCACTTGAGTCCTGTGGTTTTTAATACCACCCACAAGCAGATAGCTACCCAGTTTTTACCTCCTGACCTCACATTTCCCTGAGTCCAAACTCATGTCCCCACTTCCACTGGGATATCTAATTGCCATCTCAAACTTAACATGTCCTCAACAATGTGATTTCCCCCCTCCGGCCTGCTCATCCTGATACACCCTTATCTCAGTAAATGATGTGACCGCACATGCCCTGGAGGAACTCCAAGCCCTAGGGATCTCCCTTGACTCCGGTCTTTCCTTTGCCCTCCACAACCTTCGGTCAGTCAGTCAGTCCTGCCCACTCTTCATTCAAGTACCTCCTGGATCCTCACTGCCTCCACTGCCACCATTCTTTCCAGTCCACTTCCCTTTCACCTGGGCCATAGTCACAGCACTCCCATTGATCTCCCTTCCTGCTCTCTTACCCTCACAAGTTTAAACATTTAAGTCAGACAATCTTACTCCTCTGCTCAAAACCCTCCAATCACAACCTTGGAGTGAAAGCCAAGGTCTTGGCGGTGCCTGTAGCTCAGTGGCAGATTTGAACCCAGCCCCAACCCCATAAACTACAAAGACAACTGCAACAAAAAAATAGCCAGGCATTGTGGTGGGCACCTACAGTTCCAGCTACTTGGGAGGCTGAGGCAAGAGAATCGCTTAAGCCCAAGAGGTGGAGGTTGCTGTGAGCTGTGATACCACAGCACTCTATGAGGGGAAAATAGTGAGACTCTGTCTCAAAAAAAAAAAAGAAGAAGAGAGCCATAGTCTTCACCATGACCCAACCACCAGATCCCACATCATCTTACCTGAGGTCACTCACTCCATCCATACTGACCACATTATGACCCCTCTACAGGCAAGCCTGTTCTTGTCTCAAGGTCTAATCCTTCCATCTGGAGTGATCTTCCCCCAGACATTTGAAAGGTCGGATCTTTGCTTTGTTCAGTGAAAATGTCACCTCCCCCGAGTGATCTTCCCAGACCATCTTGCTCAAGAATAGCCCTGGACACGCCCTCTCCTCTTACCGTGCCTTACTGTTCCCCACAGTAATTATCTCTAAATTAAGTTATATATTTGATCACTTATTCCTTTTATGTCTTATGTCTCCTAAACTACAAAAGAAGCTCCATGAGGCCAGAGACTTCTCTGTCTTCGCCAATATTACATCCCCAGTGCCTAGTACATAGAATGTGCTTAGTAAATACTTGTTGAATTAATGAATTTGTTCTTTTTTCAGGTCTTTGAGAATTGCTCCGGTTAGCCCAACTTCACAATGTCACTAAAGCATTTTTTTTTAAAGATAAAAGTAATGTTATCTGTCAGTCTGCACCCCTTTAGGCACAAGTATTGTAGTGTGAGGGCCCTTCCCATCTTTAGCTGCCTTCATGGATTGTATTTACTGTCTCAGCTAATCTGAAAATCAGGCTTCTATTCAGAGATCACTTTGTATCTCCCTGTGGTCTTCTTTGCCAAGATCCCATAGCTGTTCATCTCTTCTCATCATGCCAGGCCACTTGCTCTCAGAGCTGCCACCTGACCGTACAGGACAGGGCTGTGTCTCCCTATCATTGTTTAGCACAGAGCAGAAGAAGAAGGGTTAAAGATTCAGAAGATTCTCTTAGATCTCATTCATTCATCTCTCAGGCGATTCTCGAGCTTCTGATCTGTTGGGAACTGTGGTCATTTCGTGGCCATTGAGGACACAAAAATGGATGTCGCTGTCTAGTTCTGAAGGAATTCATAGACCAGTGGGAGAAACATGCAGATGGCCGATGAGTGCCATGTAACCAGTAGACGGGGCTCCCAGATTCCAGAGGGGAGAGGCACTAACTGTGTGCAAGGAAGCAGTGCATGGAGACCTGGTGATATGAGCAGGGTGGCATGTTTTTCTTTTTCTTTTGTTTTCTTTTTTTTTTTTTTTTGAGACAGAGTCTCACTATATTGCCCTAGGTACGAGTGCAGTGGCATCACAGCTCACAGCAACCTCAAACTCCTGGGCTTAAGCAATTCTCTTGCCTCAGCCTCCCAAGTAGCTGGGACTACAGGTGCCCACCACAATGCCTGACTATTTGTTGTTGTTGTTGTCATTGTTGTTTAGCAGGCCCGGGCCAGACCTGCCAGCCCTGGTGTATGTGGCTGGTGCCATAACCATTGAGCTATAGGTGCTGAGCCAGCGTGGCATGTTTGGACATGAGCACGTTTTTGGTGTGGCTGGAGCTTGGGGTACCTGGGAGGTAGTAATACCAAAAGCTTTTCTGTTAAGCATGTATTTACTTTTTTAGCCCTATTTTTTTTTTTTTTAGACGGAGTCTCAAACTGTAGCCCTGGGTAGACTGCAGTGGCAGCTATTCTTACATCATAGCTCACAACAACCTCCAACTTTTGGGCTCAAGCAATCCTCTTGTCTCAGTTTTTTAATTTTTAATAGAGATATGGGGTCTTGCTTTTGCTCAGGGTGGTTTCGAATTTGTGAGCTCAAGCAATCCACCACCTCAGTCTCCTAGAGTGCTAGGATTATAGGCGTGAGCTACCATGCCTGGCCACCCTACAATTATCATAAAAGAATAAAGGTGAACAAAATAAAAAATGAAAGTTAGGGAGGGGAGAAGACAGGACAGACACCTGTCTATCTGATAAATTAGGTGTCATCAGCCCTAGAGGGCTGCGCTGGCGGGAACATCTTGCTGCAGAGAAATTCCTTTAGGATCCGCGGCTGGTCTCCTCTTGGTCTGTTGGTCCAGCTGAGGATGCAGTGGCTGCTGCCTGCGGGGTGCAGTACAGGGACCAGGGAACATCAGAGCACGCACTCTGGTTGGCATGGCAGGCCCTGCTCCCACTGAACTCTGATTTGCCATGTACTTTATTTTCGTCAGCCTCCCCTCCAAGGTGACTCTTTTTCTGGCTGTCCACCTCCCTGAGGGGACTTGTGAAAGACATTTCCAAGAAAGAGAAGGAGGATCGTGGCTACAGGGGAAGTTAATGTGTTCTTTTTTCAAAATAAAGACATACTCTTTTCAACATCCTATTTTTTCCCTAACCTTCACCTTCTTCCAATCCTGCTAGCAACTAATGTTTGTTTTTTTTTTGTTTTGTTTTGTTTTAATCTCTTCTAGGAAATGATCGAAATGGCCTAGATTTCAACAGGCAGGTAAGAGCTTGCTTGGGTCAGAAGAAAATATTTCTTCTATAAATTTTGGGAGTCAGGGGTGCAGGATACAATCATTATGTGTAGTTTGGGGGTGTTAATTTGTAAGCTCCAAGCTTTCAGGATTAAAGGACCCTGAGTCCAACCTCTTACCCCAACCCATGATCCAATATCTCTTCAGTGTCCCTTCAAAGAGTTCTGGGCGGCACCTGTGGCTCAGTGGGTAAGGCGCCAGCCCCATATACTGAGGATGGTGGGTTCAAACCCAGCCCTGGCCAAACTGCAACAAAAAAATAGCCAGGCGTTGTGGCAGGCACCTGTAATCCCAGCTACTCGGGAGGCTGAGGCAAGAGAATCGCCTAAGCCTAAGGATTTGGAAGTTGCTGTGAGCTGTAATGCCATGGCACTCTACCAAGGTTTAGTAAGTGAGACTCTCAAAAAAAAAAAAAAAAAAAATCTAAAAAAAAGAGAGTTCTGATAAGTGGAACACCTGTTTAGGGTGGACTGAATGCTGGCTGTGAATCAGAAATCTAAGAAAACAGCTCTTTTCCTGCTGAAGCTTAGCCTAGGTAGACTGTGTGCAGAAGAATTTATGGAGCCACAGAGGATGAAGTGCCTGGGTGCCCTCAGGGAAGTCTTGATTTAAAGGAAGAAAAGAGGGAACAGAACAGGAACAAACAGAGCCCAGAAAGATGTATGAAGGCAGGTTCAGGAGGACAATGTAGACACAAGCTTGGTGCTTTGAAAGGAAACCAAATTGGGTGAGGTTAGTTTAGTAGGGAGAGCTGTGGGCTGGGGAAGGTGGTGTTGGAAAGATTGTGGGGTGGGTGGAGATGGACGTGGAGAGAGAAGGTGAAGCCAAGGAAGAGAACTTGCCCCTTGAGGTTAGAGACTGACGGGAAGACAAGGAGGTGGGAAGTAGGACAGGGTGTGATGTCTGAAGCAGACAGTGGGAGGAGGGGAGTGCTGGAAGAAGAATGTCAAAGCTGAACCCAAGCAGTCATAGGTGATTCTAGAATAAGGGAGATGGGTGGGAATTAGAGACGGAGCCAGAAAACCTGGATTTTTGTCCCATTTCTGCCACTAACTAGCTGTGTAACCTTGATCAAGTTATTTAATATTTTTGATCTGAGTTTTCTCAGCTGGCAACTTCCACAGTCCTTGGAATAATTACAATCCAGTCTCATCTCTGTTTTACTGGAGATGTGTAAAAAGAGCCTGGAATCAGACAGAAATGGGAATAGTTCATTCTTTCTGAGAGCTCAGAGTAGGCTTCAGAGTAGAGGAGGTAATATTTGACTCTAGCTCTGAAAGATGAGTAGGAATCTGTTAGGAAGAGAAGAATGGGATAAAGGGGGGGTGATAGGGAGACAGCAAGAAAGGCAGAAAGAAAATCCCAGTGTAGGGGTGCACCGGATGGTCACTAGGGTCTGATATTCTGAGTTCAGGGTTTTTTTTTTCTATTTTTTATTATTAAATCATAAACGCATAGGTCATGTATACATTAATGGATGTATGGGGTACAATGTGCTGTTTTCATATAGAATTAGGTGTGTTTACATCACACTGGTTAATATAAACCTCCTCTCATTTACTTAATTATTGTGTTCAGACATTTATACGCTATCCTTAATAAATCCGACAAGTACCCTTGCATTATGGTTTAGATGGAAGTCTAGGATGGAAAGTCAACATTTCCTAAAAGGCTGTTAACTCTGGATATACCCTTGAGAGTCAAGGAGAGGAAAAAGCTTGAGTCTTAGGCCAAAACCTTTTAGGCAGGAAAATTTCATAATTTTGTTCTTCAGGATACCAGAGAAGTTTGCTAAATAATGAAGGGCAACTTCTCTCCCTCTCCACTTGACACCTAAAATAGAGATAGGCTTCAATTAGGGAAAGAGCTAGGTTAACTACGCAGAAGGACTTGTAGTCAATAAAGTTTATTAAATACTGGAACAACTCCCGACGGAGGAAGACCATAGCATCAGCTTCTCACTAAGGTCTTTCTATGGGTGACATTCTTATCTAAGGGATAATTTTGCCCCGTATGCTTCAAGGCAGGGGGATGAAGGAGATTCCCAAGGATTCTATGTGCCTGAAGGATTGATTCTGTGATCCCTGATCCTAGACAGGTTGAGGTGCAGCTTGTGCTACGTGCTTTCTGCTCTGAGGACTCAAGATTCCTCAGCTCAGGGTCTACCTGTCCCTGCCCCAGGCCCTTGCACGAGGTACCTGGGGAGGAGCCTGTGCCACACCAGGACCTGGGTACAGGGGTGTCCCATGCCAGGACAGCCTAGCCAGGAGGTGTCCAGCTGCCCGAGTCCCGTGGGTTTGGCCACCTGTGTGACGCTGCTTGAGAAACCCTCGTGCTGGAGACAAGGCTGAGAGCTGCCCTCTGGCCCCGAGCAGTCTGCAGGGAGGCCCCCTACCCTTTGAATGTCTTTTGGGGTGTGGTTCCCCCACAGATTAGCTTCTGCTGGGAGTGGGCCCCACTCGAGTTTGTTTTCTTTGGATGAGCTTTGTGGGGTGGGTTCTTCCCTCTCTCTCCTGGGAGGGGTTTGGAGTTCTCATCACCAGCAAGAACAGACATGACAGCTCTTTCCTTTAAAGAGGGTGGGGGGAATTTTGGAGGAAGAGACACTCAGCCCAGTCACACGCATTTACACACTTAGGCTGGGGCTCTCCTCTGCTCATGTTTGTGCCAGCTCACCTGGTGGGCGGCCAGGACTTCTCAGATCTGGCTTAACAGTCATACCTTCACAGTCCTCAGCAAGGGAAGCAAACCAGTACTGGCTGACTACCAGGCTCTGGGCACTGTATCTCATTTAATTCTCACTGTAAACCAGAAGGAAAGTATTACTATCCCCCTTTTACAGATAAGGAAATTGCCTCCCCGGCAGCCCTGCCTTTTTTAGGAAAGGATTTAAGAGATGAAATAACTTGGTGGAGGTCACACGGTTGGTCATCTGGCTAGGGCAGGATTTTTTGTTTGTTTTTTGTTTTTTGGGGACCTCTGGTGGGACACAAACCTGGGCCAGGATTTGAACCCACATCTCTTTGACTCCAGAGCCCATCTTTCCCATGATGCCTTGCTGCACCCTCCCCTCTCCCTGCATGTGTACACCGTCCTTGGGGAGAGGCCTGGGAGCCAGAGCTTGAGTGTGACCTCACCGTGACTAACCGGGAGGAAATGGGAGGTAGAGGGAGTAGTGGGGGAAGAAAGAATGGTCGCGTGGGAGCGGTCTGTGTCTGCCACGGACAAAGGAGCAAAGGAAGAGCCCGTCTCAGTGAAGCTCCCTTTGGAAGGCCCAGACACTGGTGCTACGCAGAGTTGCAGCCTGGTGCTGCGTAAGCTGCAGTTTTAAAGTTGCATGAATGAGGAATGCTGGCTCATGGGGAAATTTCCATGCAAAGCCTGTTAACTTCCTGGTCCAGCAGGACCAGGGAGTCCTGATCTCCCAAGCAGCCTGAGCCTGTTTGGGACATCACTGTGGGACGATCAAGGGACACTCAGTCCCCAGGACGATGAGGCCAAGATGAGAGGTAACAGGCAGCCCCCTGGATAGCGACTCAGAGTCTTGGTTCCAGCACTATCTGCCCCTCACTAGTTGCTGCCCTCGTACAAACCTTTCTGAGCCTCAGTTTCTTCCTGAATAAAATGAGGTTTGGCTGAGCTGATCTCTAAGGCCCTGAACAATCTGTGTGTCCGTGTGCTGTCTGCTGTCATTCTTCTCCTGCAGTATTTTGACTCCTTAGTTGGACTCTGACTTCTACTCTCTCTCTTTTTTTTTTTTTCTTTGAAGAGAAATGAGGAAGAGAGTCACCCTGAGACACAGGGTGTCACAGGGAATCTTTCCTTTATGACCTTGTGTGATCCAGTGAAAAGAATACAGGGCCAGAAACAGAAGGACCCAGCAGTCCAGATTTGGGTCCATCTATCTATTCTTTTTTTTTAAATTGTTGAACGTTGAGCCACTCTTAAGGGCTAGATACAGGGGCATCACTTATAAGAAGCTAAACTGCACCACTAGATAGTGAATTGTGTAAGAGATAGAAGAATGCTGAGTTCTGGAATTCTGCACAAGGATATCGCAGAAGGGCTGGTGTCTCAAGTGACTGGCAAGGGAAGAGTAGGGCTTTGACTGGCAGAGAGTGTTGGCAAGAATATTCCAGGCTTAGGAGACAGTGGATGTGAAGGTTCACTGTTGTAAAAGGGCACGGCTCTGGGGTCAATGTGAGAAGATTAGCATGGTGTGAGTTGCTGGACTAGGAGGCTGGGGTTGTGGCTTGGGCCAGGTTATAAAGAGCTTTGGACACTCAACAAAGCAGTTGGGAGCTTATCCTGTGGGCAGTATGGAGCCACTAGGCGTTTCCAAGCATGACTGGTTTCATTTAATGGAGCACTGGAGGGGGTGTGGGTGAGGAAGGAAGGGAAGATGAAGGAAGGAACGCGAGAGGACCGATGAATGGTGTGTGGCAGGCAACAGTGGGCAACGCGAAAGGCATCCAGCAAAGAAGTTATGCACGTACAGGGAGAGAGAGCCAGGCTGCCTGCATCAGTCTCATCTGTAAAGTGGAGAGAATGACGGTATCTATCTCACAGGGTTGTCGTGAGGGTCAGATGAGAGGGAGAGAGAGAGCCTCCTAGACAAGCGTCTGGAACATACACAGTATAGAAGTATTTGCTATTATTAGTACCATGTCAGTAGGTACGGAGAGACCCAGCTTTGAAAGAGATTTCTCAAATAAGATCAGGGGGCTTTTGGCAACAAATTGGACTTGGCTATCAAAGGAGAGGGATGAATCAGACATGAGTCTGAGATTTCTAGCTTGGGATGTTGACCATTAGTGGAACCTCAACCAGAGACCAAGTCCCATTTCACTCAGCCTTAAACCTCACAGTTGTGTTCTAGGGTATCAGTCTCTAACAGCTCTCTCTCTCTCTCTCTCTCTCTCTCTCTCTCTCTCTCTCTCTCTCTCTCTCTCTTATTTATTTATTTATTTTTTTTGTCCTTCCAAGAGACCAAGCAAATTTGTCCTGACAATGGGAGGAAAAAGAAGGGCAGATAATGAGCTATATGTGCTCAGAACACAGGGAGAAACTTGGCTCGGGAGCCCGGGAGAGAGGTCAGGACTAAAGATGCATCTTGGGGAGTCATTACTGAATCACATCACATGAAGGGATGAGAGAGAATGAGGTCACCCAGGGAGGATGTGCAGAGTGGGAAGAGGACCAAGGACAGACGTGAAGGAAAAGAAACACTCAAGCGACAGGCTGAGGAGTAGGTGTCTATAGATGAGAATAAGGAGGAACAATTAAACAGGCAGGAGGAGAGCCACACCCACAAAAGACAGAGTTTCATGAAGGTGGGGATAGCCACCTATAGGGTAGGGTGAGAGTGCACGGACATGCTGCCCTGTCTGGAGTCCAAAAGTGGGTTCATGGATGTGGCAGTGAGGCCAGCAGCTCTGGCCTTATTATAGTGTCTGTAGGGTCCTCAGGGAGAGTCCATGCCAGGTTGCTGCAGTGGAGAGGTAAGTGGGAGTTAAGGAAGAGATGGGGACTTGGTGGTAGAATTCCCTTTCAAGGAACAGGATGGTAAAGGGATGACGATGCTGGCCTAAGATGGAGAGTGTGTGAAGAGAAGGCTTTTGGGGATGGGGGAGGCTTGAGTGGGTCTGGGCCTGGGAGAGACAGGAGGTGCAGCATGGGAAAAAGGAAAGAGGATGTGGTGGTGGCAGGGGGAGGGACCGAGTGGAGGGTTTAGACTAGAACAGGAGGAGGGCTCTTCTGAGAGGAAGGAGGGCTGAGTGCCTTGCTGGTAAGCTCCGGTGCACAGGGGTAGGTCCCCTGGTCCTGGAGTTTCTCCACTGTATTTCCTGCTCTTTGGGGCAACAGGTACCTTCAGAACATGGGGAGGAAGGATTGGTGTAAAGGGCGTTGGGGAGTCCTCAGTGACCAGTGCACATCTGGGCAGCCTCACACCCACTCTGCTGTGGTGACTTCCAGATCTATCATCTACAACCGTGGGTTTCCATCAGACAGATCAGGGCAGCGTTTCATGCATTTTGTTGAATGTTCTCTTCAAAGTCTTCAAAAGTTTTGTGAGGTGCGGTGGCTCACCCCTGTAATCCCAGCACTCTGGGAGGCTGAGGGAGATGGATTGCTTGAGCTCAGGAGTTTGAGAACAGGTTGAACAAGAATGAGACCCTGTCTCTACAAAAAATAGAAAAATTAGTAGGGTGTGGTGGCACATGCCTGCAGTCCCAGCTACTTTGGAGGCTGAGATAAGAGGATCATTTGAGACCAGGTATTTGAGGTTGCCGTGATCTATGATACTACAGCACTCTAGTCTGGGGCAACAAAGTGAGACTCTGTCTCAAAAAAAAAAAAAAAAAAAAAATTCTGTGAGGCCAAAAGAGAGTCTGAAGCAGTCCTTGTCCCTAAGATTCCTGCCCCTGGAGCTGCGAATCTATAGTCTAAAGTTTCCCCTCTGTCTGAGGCTCGGCAGTAGGGAGCTCACCAGTGAGTGCCTCCCCCTGGATCCACGCCAGTGTAGCCAGAGCACTTGCCACATAGGCCCCTGGAATAGCATTTAGTTTTAAACCATCTGGGATTTCCCTTCATTGTTTTCTCAAATGTGACAGAGCAACTACCATAATTTTCTGGCTGCTCCTGTTAAGCATTGATTTGTTGTATTTAATTAGCTTAATGGGACCTCTTCTGTAGGATCAACAAGAATCAGCCTAGGATTTTGCATATGCAGAATGATGGCGAGGCTTCTCCAGGGAGGCCCACGAGGGATACAGAGGGGCAGCAGTGAGGGTCTGTAGTGATGGCTGAGGAAGCCCCTCCCCAGGGACCCCCCAAGAGCAGCCTCTGGGGCTCAGGAACCGAAGCAGCTGAGCTCATACTTTCGCTTTGCTGGGTATTGGGAAGTCAGAGAAGAACGACCCTTTTCCTCCCTGCTGCGGAGGAAAAGGAGGCCCTGACTATGCCAGTATCAGTGGGTCTGGGTCAGGAGTCTGAGGGAGCCATGATGGCGTGTAGAGCCTCAGGGCAGTGGGTCCAGTATGCTGGGGAGGCTCCGAGACCTCCCGTGGGAGACCTGGGCAGATGAGCATTAGGGATCACAAGACTGAGGATGGTTTCCTTCTGTGGCAGGATCCAAGTTTGGCTCTGTAATTTTGCGGGGAGGTAGAATTTTGGGGGGTAGAAGAGTGGGCTAAAAGAACAAGGAGGAAGAAGAACCAGCAAGTCACACTTCACTCGACCTTAAACCCCACAGTTGTGTTGTAGGGGTCAGTCTCTAACAACCCTCCTTTTTTTTCCCTCCAAGGTACCAAAGCAATTGAAAAATAGATATAGGAGCCTGCCAGATAGTGCTATGATGAAGACAGAGGTGTTTTTTTTTAATTTTTTAATTTTTACATATACATGTGTTTATTAGGTTTCCATTTTTTGTCGTTGTTGTTGTTGTTGTTGTTGCAGTTTGGCCGGGGCTGGGTTTGAACCCACCACCCTCGGTATATGGGGCTGGCGCCCTACTCACTGAGCCACAGCACTACCCAGGTTTCCATTTTTTTAAGAGAGAGGGTTTTTTTGATCCTAAGAACTTTTTTTTTTAAATTAAATCATAGCTGTGTACATTAATGCAATCATGGGGGCACCATGTGCTGATTTTATATACAATTTGAAATATTTTCATCAAGCTGGTTAACTAGCCTTCACAGCATTTTATTTTATTTTATTATAATTTTTTTATTAAATTATAGCTGTATACAACAATGCAATCAGGAGGTACAATGTGCTGGTTCCATATACAGAAAAATAGGGAACACTTCACGAATTTATGTGTCATCCTTGCGCAGGGCCATGCTAATCTTCTCTGTATTGTTCCAATTTTAGTATATGTGCTGCCGAAGCGAGCACAAGAGAGAGTTTTGGTGTATGGCTACAATAGGCTTTCTCAGACCACAGTGCAGAATTAAACATGCATCCACTAGGCACAGATAGATAGACCTAAATGTACACTCATAGTCAACAGGCAAGTCTGTAAAGAAGACCGAGAAAGGGCCAAGCCATGCCGCCCCCTTCTAAACCTATTGTTCTCAGCCTTATAAGAACCACTGTCTCTTGCAACAAAGATTCCGTAAAGCTGGAGCCCATAGCACAGTGGTTACGGTACCAGCCACATATACCGAGGCTGGTGGGTTCAAACCTGGCTTGGGCCAGCTAAACAGCAATGACAACGGCAACAGAAAAAGAGCCGGGTGTTGTGGCAGGGGCCTGTAGTCCCAGCAACTTGGGAGGCTGAGGAAAGAGAATTACTTAAGCCTGAGAGTTTGAGGTTGCTGTGAGCTGTGTTGCCACAGTACTGTACCGAGGGCGGCACAGTGAGACTCTGTCTCAAAAAAAAAAAAAAAAAAAAAGTTCCATAAAGCCCCTTTAAAATCATAAAATGTAATTTATTGAAAAAATAAGTGAAAATCACTAAAATGCCCTAATTTTGCTTTTTTTTTTTTTTTTTTTTTTTTTTGAGAGAGAGTCTCACTGTGTGCCCTGGGTAGAGTGCCATGGTGTCTTCCTAGCTCATAGCAACCTTAAACTCTTGGGCTCAAGTGATCCTCTTGCCTGAGCCTTCCAAGTAGCTGGGGCTACAAGCACCCACCACAATGCCAAGCTAGTTTTTGTCTACTTTTAGTAGAGATGAGAACTTGCTCTTGCTCAGGCTGTTCACTCATCTTGGCCTCCAAGAGTGTTAGGATTATAGGCATGAGCCACCACACCTGGCTTGTTTGGATTTTTTTTAAAAAGGAGAAAGCAAAGTAATTTATACACGTAATAAAGTAATACATATTTTGGCAAGTAAATCTTTGGACATACTTCCCTAAAAGGTTTAACAAAATAGTAGGATGCTTATGCTGCTGTGATAGTGAATGTGACAGACAGACTGATATTGGTATACTATATTGGCAGCTTAAAAGCCATGATTTTCCAAAATGTTACACAACTCTTGGTAAGGCTTGAACAGAATATAATCTTTCCTCAGTTAACACAGAAAATGGTATCTGTGCCAGGAACAGTGGCTCACACCTATAATCTTAAGCACTCCGGGCAGGTAGATGAGTTGAGCTCAGGAGCTTGAGACCAACCTGAGGAAGAGCAAGACCCCATCTCTACAAATAGCTGGGTGTTGTGGCAGGCGCCTGTAGTCCCAGCTGCTTGGAAGGCTGAGCCAAGAGAATCACTTAAGCCCAAGAGTTTGAGGTTGCTGTGAGCTGTGAGGCCATCGCACTTTACTGAGGGTGACAAAGTAAGACTCTGTCTCAAAAAAAAAAAAAAAAAAAAAAAAGGCATCTCTGGACAAAGTGTATATTCAAAGTAAGCAAAAGGTATTTTATGTTAACATAAAAATGGAAGTAGGTTTTGGGCTTATATGATTATGAGCAAGCTGTTCACCAACTCAGATGTCCCATTGAGACTTTGGAAGTCATATAAAAGTTATAGGGGCATGGACAATGCTTGTCATTTGGTACTGCCTTCTGCAGTACGAGATGTCTAGAATACCTGCCCTCTGCCCCCAAAATGCGAGCTGAACCTTCAAATTACTAAAGCAGCTAGAAAAACCACCTTGCAGATTTCAGAAAGCATCTCCCAGAGTGGCTGCCATCCCCAGTGAGAATGGCTGATCTCAACCCGCCAAAGAGATATAAGTCACTTCTCCTACCAGGAGGCAGAGGGCCAGATGTGACTCTGGCTGGAGACCTTCCATCTAGAAATACAAGGTGGTAGAAAATGGAAGCTCATCCTGGCACCTGGAAAAACACCCCAGAAAAATATATATAGCCTCTGCTCTCCGAGAACTTACTTGCTATCCAGTGAAGGAGACAGGTCTGAAAAGTTCCTAAAAATGGCAGAGTGGGGTGTGTAAACCAGTGCCACCTCTACAGGGAGTGTGCTGGGCTGATGGCATCGACTGGTGAAGATCCCGCAGAATTTTCAGGCAGGAGAAAATCAGCCAGATGAAATGACTCCATTCTCCAAAGTGATTTCCCCATTGTAATCGATGCAATAATGACAGTATTTACTGTGCCTGTAGTCCCAGCTATTCAGGAGGCTGAGGCAGGGGGATGGCTTGAGCCCAAGAGTTTGAGGTTGCTGTGAGCTAGAACACCACAGCACTCTACCCAGGGCAACAGAGTGAGACTCTTTCTCAAAAAAGAAAAAAAAGTATTTACTGAACCCTGACTGCATGCCAGGCACTGAATGTGAAATGTTTTAGATACAACCTTTCCTTTCTAACTTGCAGCAACTCAATGAGGTAGTTCGTATCTTTCCCATTCTATAGAAGAGGAAACTGCTGCACTGAGAGGTTAAGGAATTGTCCTATAATCACATTGTTCATAAACAGATAAGTGTGGATTTAAAGCCAGGCTTGCCAGACCCCCACCTCCAGGGTTCTCCCCACTCCACTGCCCTGCTTGTCTTGGGAGGCGGCCGTGTGGTGTAGTGGTTGAGCCAGATTGCTGGTATTGACCAACTCCACCGTGTCTCAGATTCCTCCTCCGAAGATGAGAATAATAATAGTATCTGCTTCCTAAGGATGTTGCAAGAATTAATCATGTTCAGATCTATAAAGAACTCGGACTAGTGTCTGGCCTATAGTAATCAACCAATAAACATTAGCTCTTATTATTTTCTGATGAAGGAGAACCCGTAATTTTTTCTACCTCCCTTCTCCCTGTGTGGCTGCTCAACTTGCACCAGGTTAAAGGGCTGTGGATGTTGCTAGAAAGGCAGTTTTTTCCTTATCTCCCGATCTAAGCCCTGCCACCTTCCTCCAGCTCAGGCGAGAAAGCAGTTGGTAAATGTATTTGTTTGTGGGAAGGTGGGAATTTGTCCTCCTTTGCCAGCCAGGCTTAGTGCTTTGACCTGAGGCTCAGGTATCAACTGTTTCCTGTTTGTAGCCCGGGCAGCAGCCCCAGTACTGGGTGGACCAAGTCTTGTGGGGAGTTGGATTATGAATAGCCAGGAGGAACCGGCAGAGATGTCTGGATCTCTACAACCCTGTCTCTAACACTTGCTAGTTTTCCACACATCACCAAACATGATCCCTTCATGGCTTGGGATCTGAGGCCTGGCCACTCTGTCCCCGGCACTGGCATGAGTGTGTACATGTATTCTGGATGGGGAGTGAAAATGGAATGTTCTTTGCCCAGGTGTGGGGTGGAGAGAGGTAAGGATGAAGAAGGGAGATAGGGGGGTATCCAGGTCCTTTCCCTGATTCTGCAGGCATCAAAAAGTGAGTTCTCTTTGGAGATCTCAGTGAGTTGGCGAGGCTAAAATCAGGACAGCTGATCCCCTTGTCACTCAAGAGTCTCTTTGGAGTAAGGGTCTTCAAAGGGAAGCTGGATTGGGCCCCAAGCAGTAACAGAAGTTAATACCATTTATTGCAGCTTTAGTTTATAAAAGCCATAGGGCTGAAGGTTTTACAAGCAGTATCTCATTTAAGATACTTAAATTCACCCAGAGCAGTAGATTTTCTCATTCCCGTTTTCACAGATAAGAAATCTAAGGCTGGAGAGGTCAAGTGACTTGTGTAGAGCCAGAATTCAAACCAAGGCTGATGTGATGTGCCAGGCATTTTACAAAAGTTGTATCTTATTTGACATTACTTAATCCTTACAGCCTGGTGAGGTAAGCATGCTTCTTTGCATTACATAGCTGGGGAAACTATAGCTCAGAGAAGTTAAGTAACTTGCCCAAGGTGGAGCTCAGATGTCAGACGGGCTGTTGTGACTTTCCACTGTATAAGGCTGCTTTTGCGAGGAAAGAGAGAGCATATGTAAGAGCTCCTGCACATGAGACACGACCTCATGTTACCTAGAGCCCCTTGTTGAACACGTGTCCAGGGTTTTTCCATGTTTCCAAAGCCCTGTCCCTCATACCAACTCCTGCAGCCCTCTCGTGGCTGGGGCTTGCCACCTGGCCTGGCAGAGATGGTATCTGCCAGCTCCAGGAGATAGTTGCCAGGGGAAGGGTGGGGTGGAGAAGGGTCTCCACCCAAAGAGGGCTCCCCTGGACCTGGAGAAGCCACCTCCCTGGGCCTGGGCCTGAGCCTGAGATGTGTCTGGAGAAGAGAGTGGTGTTTTCTGCCCGTGCCTGCAGGGCCGGGGTGGGGCCCGGCTTTCTCTTTGCCTGGAGTCAGAGAGGGCTGTCTAGGCAGCTCCAGCACCAGAGAGGCAACTTCTCTCAGAATTCCAGCTTCAGCTGAAAATAAACTTTTTCTACCTCCAAATTCCTTCCCCCCATTCCAGCCCCCAGCGGCTCAGGAGGCCACTCTCAAGGCACAGGTGCTGTACCTGTGCAGCTCCTTAGCTGGTACCAGCTCACATTTGATTTTGTGTCCCTCTCTGCTTGATAACAAAGGATTTCTTAAAGCCCATAGGCTTTTTGCCTCCCAAGAACTGTGTGAAGTGGGTGTTACTCCCCTCACTTGACAAGCAGGAGAGCTGAGGCTCAGAATGGTGAAGTGACTTGCAGTCTAGCAGGAGAGCTGGGACTGACTCCATTTGTCTTTACTGAGTGCATACTCAGCCACAGGCACTGTGCTCACTGCTGGTCTGTTGTCACCGAAGCCAGCTTGTTCTACTAATGACCCCTGCCCTCATTGTCCCTGCAGCGCCTGACCTCTGCTTCTTGTGTTCAGATCAAGGGTCAAGACTTTCTTCCGTCTCCCAAGCATGGCCACCCAAACCCCCTTGGCTCCCTACCTGAGGATCTTCAGTTCACCTCCTGTTTTGCTTTTCTTTCTTAACAGCCCCTCCCCTGTGCTGGCATCTTCTGACATTGCCTCCCATAGACTTTGTTAACATGGACTGCCTCAGGGTGACCCAGCTTCCAGCCCTGCACAGGGCAGTGTGGTGGTTGTAGGTCTAACGCTGGCATTGCACAGACCTTGATTTGAGCCTCAGCTCCACCAACAGGATCTATGTATCCTGGTCACTTGATGCTCACTGAGCCTTAGTTTTCCCCTCTTTAAAATGGGAGGAAAAAATAGCGTGAACAGTATAATGATGTTAGGAGGAGAATGAAATGACCCTTTGAGTGTTAAGTGTCTGAAACAGGTCAACACTCAGAAACGTGAGTTATCTCTGTTGGTACTGCGACAATTTTGCAGCAATTTTAGGTCCAGTTGCCCCATTTCACATCCATCTGACTCTGGTTTGTCCTTTCTTCTTAGCTTTGCTTTTTGGCAGTGCTCTGAGAGCACTGCTCAGATTCCCCCATCACCACCCCCAGTTGACCTTCTCTGGGTGTTTTTCCCTGTGCTGTTGTGTTTGACTCAGCCCATTACTAGAGCGATAATAAGAAAGACATGCCAGGCTTGGACTATGCCAGGTAAACACAGGCATGCCTCGCTGTACCTAACAGTGTGGTGTTTGAAATGTACACAAATCAAAATTTCATAAATGACATCTTATATTCCTTCACCAAGAGAATCTGCATTTAAAGAAATATGAATCTGAATCTTGTCAGAGAACAAAAAATGCTTTTTCAAGGGCAGTTAGAGCCAAACACCATCTTAAAGTGAGTTGTATGTTCATCTTTGTATGTTTGTATGTTTGTCCCCCTTGATGACATCTCAAAGCATGTGTGATCTTAACAAGGGACCCAGGCCATTGCTGTGGCGGGACTCTTTAAGGGCTTTGAAGTAGGTTTTACAGACCACTTATGTAGCTAGGGACCTAGGCCTACAAAGATCTGGACTCCCATTTACTGGGGGTAACTGGTGGTACCAGCAGACGCCAGTGTTAAGGCGCTTCTGTGTTCCTAGCTCTGGGTTAAAAGGAATGATCAGGCCAAACTTAGACTCTAAGGCAAGCACCACTAGGCCAGGGAGGGTTAACTGACGCTACTCTGTCTGGGAGGGGGAGCAGTGAAGCTGCCTGAAGGCAGAGTTGACCTCTGACATGAACTAGAACCAACTTCCTTCCTGAGCCTTGGTGCTTCCCCTTTCAGTTGACCTGGCAGCATGGGAAGAGAGCAGCTTCCTGGTTGGAGGGGCGCTCCCCAGTGCCTGGCCATGCCCACGTGGCCTAGGAGGGATGGGTACCTTTCTGGCATAAAGCACGGAGGGGAGCAGAGGGGCCTATGGTTCATGACTTTGCCCGGGATATGGCAACTCAGCAAGAGCCTGGTGTTTGTATGGTGGACTTCCCCCAGCCCTCCCTCAGGCAGACCTCTGAGGGCACAGGATCTGGAGAGACCCACTTCTCAAGGGGCCTCCAGTTCTCCTCTTTCCCTTGGTTCTAAGGACTTCCAAGTAGTGCCTGGTTGCTTATAAGAGCCAATGAAAATCCTCTTGGGAATGACGGAGGCAGAGAGGAACAGAGAAGTAGGCGTCTTGACTCTGGTTGGCATGACCCCTGACCCTGGCCTTCACCTTCCCATCTCTCCCTGTCAAGCACAAGTTCATCTTTCCAAGCTCAACTCAAAGGTGTCATTCTCAGGTGGGCCTCCAGGCCCACCTTCTCCACCTTGTGCCTTGACAAGCTTCTACTATGTGTGTATATATGTGAGTGCGTGCACATGGGTTGGTGGCGTGGGGCCGCCAATGCCCCTCTGCTCTTCGTGCTACTCTAATCCTGTCGTATTTTCTTGTAGCTAGTGATCTTCAAAAACTCACCTTTTTTTCCAGAAAGGCAAGCTTGTTGGCTTTATGCAAATGAAGTGTGGAGTGGGCTCCATCCAGCTGGCTCTGGTAAATATTTCTCAACTCCACCCATTGCTGGCTGGGCCTGGGAGCTGTTTACCAAGGTAGCTCAGCCATCGGCTTGGTGGGTGTTGAGGCCCTACCATCTCAGAACACAGAGTCTGTGTATTGGAGTCTGACCAGCCCAGTTTGACGTTGGTAGTTGGTTCAGCTAACTATCTTAAAAGCTAGAACAGGGCCTTTTATAAATGCCCCTTAGGAGTAATGTGGCTGTCCTGGGGCTGTTCTCTCCTGGTTGTTTTAATGGAAATAGTGTGGTTAGGGACAGCTAGTGAGTCCGGATATCACTGTGATTTTATTTACTTTTTTTTTTTTTTTTTTTTTTTTTTTAAGACAGAGTCTCCCTCTGTTACTCTGGATAGAGTGATATGGTGTCATAGCTCAAAGTAACCTCAAACTCTTGGGCTCAAGTGATCCCCCTGCCTCAGTCTCCCAAGTAGCTAGGATGATAGTTGCCCACCACAATGTCTGGCTAGTTTTTCTATTTTTAGTAGAGACAGGGTCTGGCTCTTGCTCATGCTGGTCTCAAACTCCTGACCTCAAGCAATCTGCATGTGTTGGCCTCCCAGAATGCTAGGATTACAGGCGTGAGCTACACCTGGCTGTGACTTTATTCTTCAGGAACTGTGGAGACAAGTTTGAGTTGAGTGTGTAACACTGAGGTGAGCCTCATTCGTGCAGACTCAGGGTCCCCAAGGCATCTGTCTATTCCTCTTAGCAATGTCCCCCTAGACCCCCACTGTGCTGGCACAAGGGTGTTCTTTTTCCTTCCTTTTATCCTGTGTGTAGATACGTTTATGTGTCTGTAATACAATGTCTCATGACTCAGTCTTCACTGTCTGCAGTAAAATTTAAAAAGGAGAAAATGTTGTGAATTTTTACAATATTGTTATATAAATCTTTCATAACTCAAGATTTTGCTTTTCTTGGTATTAAAATATTTATTGTATGTAATGAAATGACGGTCAGAGTAGGTGATATTAGTTGTTTTAATATTCTTATTTGGCAAAATAAAACAACCCTTTCTGAACTCTCAAAAGGAAAAGATTTACGGGCGGTGCCCATAGCTCAGTAGGTAGGGCGCCGTCCACATACACCAAGGCTGGCGGGTTTGAATCCAGCCCGGGCCAGCTATAATCAGCAATGATAACTGCAACAAAAAAATAGCTGGGCATTGTGACAGGTGCCTGTAGTCCCAGCTACTTGGAAGGCTGAGGCAAGAGAATCACTTAAACCCGAGAGTTTGAGGTTGCTGTGAGCTGTGATGCCATGGAATGGCACTCTACCAAGGGTGACATGCTGAGACTCTGTCTCAAGAACAAAAAAAAGATTTACTTGTCATGAACTCAAAAGTCCAGGAACCAATGACGTCAGTATCACCTATTCCTAATATACAAATTCTACCGCTGACACCCCTCTTCTCTGCCAAAGCTCTTCTTGGAATTTCGAGCTGTCTACCTAGAAGGTAGTGTACTCTAGGTCAAGTAGGTTGAAATGTTAAGGCTTCATCACGTCCCTGTGATCCCTCTGCCTGCCTCTACTTCAGGCCTGAGTCTGTCCCCTTCATTCCATGTTTGAAAAGGGTCATCACCCCAAATTCTTCCCCTTTCTATGTAAATATCCTGAATTCCGTATGTTGTACTTCTGATTGCCTTTCTTAAAACATTATAATACATGAATACTTTCTTGTTGTACAACATTGACTAACAGTTAAAAAGGAAGACTTCTTATCTCTACTTAATCTTAGTCCTCGTCCCAAAGGTAGCTCATTTTATCAGTGTAGTGAAGATATGTCTAAAAGACTTACTATACTGTATAAATGGAAATGATGTTTGTGGAGTTTAAAAAATACCCCCACATATATAAATTATACTGCATGTATTCTTTTGCAACTTTCTTTTGGAGCTTAAAAATTATATTTATAGGCTCGGCACCTGCAGCTTAGTAAGTAGGGTGCCAGCCACATACACTGAGGCTGGTGGGCTTGAGCCCAGCCTGGGCCTGCTAAACAACAATGACAACTGCAATCAAAAAATAGCCGAGCATTGTGATGGGCACCTATAGTCCCAGCTATTTGGGAGGCTGAGGCAAGAGAATTGCTTAAGTCCAAGCGTTTGAGGTTGGTTGCTGTGAGCTGTGACACCATAGCACTCTACTGAGGGTGACATAGTGAGACTTTGCCTCAAAAAATATATATATTTATAGATTGTTTCATGGCAGTATATAAAGAATTACATGATTTTTCTTAATGACCACATAATATTCCATTGTTTTAACATAATTTTACTTTTCATTCCCCTATGGATGGATATTGAGTAACTTCAAAACTTTTTTTTTTTTAGCAGTAGAATTTGTATATTAGGAATAGGTGATATAATTTCAAGGAATCACGATTCCTTGAAATTGTGCCTTTTTACACTTAGGTGCACACACTTCGATCTGCCCATCACCCTAACTATGACATCCGCAAGTGTATACAAGTGTACATGTAACATTCAATACTCAGACGAGATCTGGCTGGGCCAGAGCACAGCGTGGTGATTTGTTGATCACATTTCCTCATCCAACACATTTTCAGTGAGCAGGTACTGTTTCTTTATTGTGGTGCTGTTGTGCCAGCCTCAAAAGGCAATAACAAGATTTGCCTTCATAGAATGAATGTGGTCAAGGAGGGGAACCTCCTTCAATTCAGATATTCTGCTTCTGTTAATACAGCCTATTCCACGGATATTCTAAAGATAATTATGTTGCTCTGTAGTCAGTTAACACCTCTTAAGCTTTCTTTAATATAAACTGTTCCTTGACTTGTGCAGTTGATTTTTACATTTAAAGTAAAGGATTTTTACATTTGCTCCTATATTTTATTTTGTGACTTTTTTCCCTTCCTGCCATAATTTCAGGTTTTATTTTGAATCTTGATGTCCTTGTGAAGAGGACTAGCTGGCTCTGCCCCTCATGCAGAGATTTAATAAGTATTCATGCTTCGTCCAAGTCACTAATAACATTCTTCATAAGACCAGGCCACGAGCGGGGTCCTATGGCATGCCTCTGGAGACATCCCCCTGGATGGCAATGACTCATTGTTAATCAGCCCTATCTCAGCCCACATGACCCTATCTTGACCTCCAAGGATAGTACCTAAATGCGTATATACATACTACAGTTACAGCATCTGGCTGATTCCCCATTCTGAGAAACACTCTATGAAAGGAAATCAGCCTAGCTTGGCATGACGTTTTAAGCCATGTGATGTGGTAGAAAGAGAGTTGAGTCTGGATTCAGTCAAATTCAGATACTAGCTCTGCTAGCCCTACCTCTGCCTCTTTGTATGGCCTTTGGGAAGTAATTTGACTTTTCTAAGACCCAGTTCCCTATATTTTAGCATTGTTGAATGTATTTATGCATTAATTCCACATCTATTGAATAAGCACTTGCTAAGTGGTAACTATTACACTCTATGCTGGGTGAGCCATGGTCACTAAAATAAGTATGCAAAATCATTATCATGGTACAATTTTGGTGACAGCAATAAAGACAGACCTCCCTAGAATAGGTTTTATAGACATTTAAGTCTAACCCTTGAGACTTTGACAAGTATTAGATATTATATCCTACTTGTTTGTTTATTTATTTAGAGTCTCACTCACCCTCAGTAGAGTGCTGGGGCATCATAGCTCACTGCAACCTCAAACTCTTGGGCTCAAGTGATCCTCCTGCCTCAATCTCCTGAGTAGCAGGGACTACAGGTGCCTGCCACAATGTCCCCACCTAGTTTTTCTTTTCTTTTTTTTTCTTTTTTAAAAAATTATTCATTTTGACATCACCACATTGATCTTCTATTTTTTTTTTTAATTGTTGGGGAATCATTGAGGGTACAATGAGCTAGGTTATACAGCTTGCATTTGCTGGGTGAAGTTCCTCTATTAATAGTGCCCCATTCTCAAGACGTGTGTCACACATTGTGGCCCCCCCTTCCCTTTCCTTCCTCCCTTATTCCCCCTCTCCCCACCATGTACCAGCATCAATCGTCCTCATATCAGAATTGAGTACATTGGATTCATGCTTCTCCTTTCTATGGAGTTCAACACCATCCAAATTAATACAAAAGATGTAAAGTCATCATCCTTTTTAGTATTCCATGATATAACATATCAAAGCCTGTTAATCCATTCCTCGATTGGTGGGCATTTAGGTTGTTTCCACAATTTGGCAATTGTATATTGAGCTACAATAAACAGAATGGGAAAGGATATTTATATATTATGAATTAGACAAAAGCTTGATAACTAGAATCTCCAAAGAACTCAAATTAAGCAACAACAAAAAAAGCCAACAATCCCCTCTATCAATGGACAAGTGAGATGAATAGAACCTTCTCTAAAGAAGACAGATGAATGGCTAACAAACATATGAAAAAAATGCTCATCATCCCTAATTATCAGAGAAATGCAAATCAAAACCACCCTGAGATATCACCTAACCCCAGCGAGAAGGGCCCACATCACAAAGACTCAAAGCTGCAGATGCTAGTGTGGTTGTGGAGAGAAGGGAACACTTTTACACTCTGGTGGGACTGCAAACTAATGCAACCCTTTTGGAAGGAAATATGGAGAATCCTCAACTCAAACTAGACCTCCCATTTGATCCTGCAATCCCATTACTGGGATCTACCCAGAAGTTTTTCTTTCTTTTTTTTTTTTTAGTTTTTCTATTTTTAATAGACACGGGTCTCATCTTGCATAGGCTGATATCCCAGCTCCTGATCTCAAGTGATCCTCTTCACCTTGGCCTCCCCAAATGCTAGGATTACAGGCATGAGCCACCACACCTATCCTTATTATTTCCATTTTATAAGTACGAAAGCTGATATGTACCATTAGAGAGTCCCTTGGCTCAGATCCACTCAGCCTTTTGGTAACAAATTTGGTAGTGGCAGCCCCGGCTTTATAGAGTTTAGCTTAAACTGTCGTGTAGGTTCAACCAACCATGTGCATAGGGCCCTGTCCCAGGCTAATAAGGGTATAAGATACATGTGCTAAAAAAAAAAAAAAAAAAAAAAAAAAATTAAACCAAAGGGCAAGCCCAGTGTTCAAGAGAGCTTCATAGAGGTGAAGCTTATTGCCTCCTTATCTAAAGTACCAGCAGCCTCACCTATTTAGATAAAACCCTGCTGAGAGTATCACTTATTTAGATAAAACCCCGCTGAGAGTAAGAAAGAAACAAAACCTCAAGACAGGCCCTTTCTCAGAGCCTCAAACTTTTATTTTGGAGACAACATTATACTGAATTTAATGATCTAGTTTTAAGATTAGCCCTTAGCAAATAAAAGCTGCAAATTCAAGCTGAAGAGGGCTGCTAGAGGCAAGCATACTAATAAAAGCAGAGAAAATCCTGATTATGAGAAAGGAGGTAAAAGTAATCCTGGAAAAAAGCAAGCTCAGAGCTGTAAAAACTAGTAGTCTGGGGCCATATAGTGCATACGCCAACAGAGGTCAAACACTTCAGTATCCCCAAGGGCATGGTTGCTTTTAAAAGGAGTTTGAAATTATAACTCTGAGTCAGTGACTAAATTATCTTTCAGGTACTCTTTAATGGTAAATAGAGATGTATATAATACCTTTTAGCAAGATCGTCATTCAAAAATAAACCAATAAACATCTACCCAAAACTGAGATAAAAGGCTCTGGTGTTTCAAGGGATAGATTTCAGTGACTTTGAAAATGTATTTATTTGGAAAAGCTGTCTCAGAAAATCCTAGGCGTCTGAAAGGCAAGCTGAATTTTAAATTAGATGACTTGGGTTCAGATTGTAGCTCTCCTGCTAACCAGCTGCGTCTCTTGCACACACCTCTTACCTTTCTCGCACTGTGTTTCCCTTGAGTACAAATAACATTACCTGCCTTTTCAAACTCATGGGAGTATTCTGGCAATCCATGGAAGTGATGTGTTTGAAAGTGCTTTGTAAACTGTAGAACAGTGGTTCTCAATCTGTGGGTTGTGACCCACAGGAACTGTATTTAAAGGGCCATGCATTAGGAAGGTTGAGAACCACTGCAGTGGAAAGTCGTGGAAATTTACAGGTGAGGCCTAAGGGCCACCTCCCAGGTATTGCCTGTTGGGAGACAGTGACTCAAGGTGGTGAGACAGGTAGATGGATTCCCAGTTATTGCTTTAAATATACGTGTATATATAATACATGTGTACATGTCTGTTTATTTAAATGTGCCCTTAAATGTCTCAAGACATCCTTTTCACCAAGCAAAGGAGGAAATTCTACAACTGTGATGCCTTGTAAACCATAATGTTATATGTAGACATGTAAAATTATAAACATTTACTGATTTTAACCTTATTTTTTCTAAATAATTAGCTTTTAAAAGTCAACACTGCAGAAATATATGGCTTAGAAAGTGTCTACCTTCTTTTTTTTTTTTTTTTTTTGGCCGGGGCCGGGTTTGAACCGCCACCTCCAGTGTGTGGGGCCGGTGCCCTACTCCTTTGAGCCACAGAAGACAAAGTCTTTGTCTTTTTCTGAGACAAAGTCTCACTTTGCCACCCTGGAGTAGAGTGCTGTGACATCGTAGCTCACAGCAAACTCAAACCCTTGGGTTCATGCAATCATCTTGCCTCAGTTTCCCATGTAGCTGGGTCTACAGGTACCTGCCACGATGCCTGGCTACTTTTTCTTTTGTTTTGCTTTCTTTTCTTTCTTTCTTTTGTTTTTTTAGTAGCGATGGGGTCTCACTCTTGCTCAGGCTAGTCTCAAACTCCTAACCTCAAGCACTCTACCCATCTTGGTCACTGCACCTGGCCAAAAAAATCTCTATCTTCTAGAGCCCCAAAGGTTCTCTTTCCAGTCTACAATTAGCAGTTTGGTTTAGGGGCCTTCACGTTATTTTCTGTGGCAGTTATTTTAGTCCTGCAGGCATTCAACAGAGAATTCCTGAAATAAATAGTCCTTTGTTATAAAAGATAAACCTTTAGGGGTAGAAATATATTTTACATCCTAAAAGCTCTCCATTCTGTCTCCTCAGTTTCCACTGCTACAGCCCTCAGCGTGTCCTCCAGAGTTCTTGGTTAGACTATTGCAATGAACAGCTTTTTAACCAGATGCCCTGCTTACTCTCTTCAAATCCATAATCCACATGTCTGTTAGGATAATTGGGTTAAAACTAAAATCTCTCCAGGCCACACCCCTTTGCTCTAGTCACACTTTGCCCTCAGAGTCCAGGCTAAACCTCTTTGCACACCACGCAAGTCTTCTGTCCTTGGATAGCAAAAGTCTTGAACGGCTTAGCTCCTGAACAGGAAGCACTGTCCTACCCTTTGTGACTTGGGGCACACCGCTTCTGCTTCCTGGCTTGCTTTTCTTTGCCTTTTTCTGCCTGGTGAGCTCTTCATCCTTCAGGGCTGCCCAGAGGGACTTTTCTTCTGCAAGCCTGTCTCATCTCCTTCCCTCTTCTTAGCTCTCCTCCTCCCCTAAAACCTAAATCACAACCTTTCCCGTGCTACCCTGTACCTCCTTCTGACTGTTAGAATTGTCGCACTGTGAGACCGGACCTATAATCCCAGCACTCTGAGAGGCTGAGGTGGGAAGATCCCTTTGGCTCAGGAGTTCAAGACCAGCCTGAGCAAGAGCGAAACTAACTGCGTAACCACTAAAAATAGAAAAACTAGCTACTCAGGAGGCTGAGGGAAGGGGATGGCTGGAGTTTGAGGTTGCTATAAGCTATGGTGATACTATGGCACTCTACCCAGGGAAACAGAGAGAGACTTTGTCGATAGATAGATAGATAGATAGATAGATAGATAGATAGATAGATCGATAGATAGACAGATAAGTATATCACACTGTAGGAGATAACGTCTTAATTCCCATGGTCTTCTAATTAATTTGGGAACCCTCTATTCATCTTTGTGTCCCTAGTGCCTGTCCTGGCATGTGATGCTTAATAAATGTTGAACTAAACTGAACTGAGAAGGGGACCTCTTTGGGGCAGGATACCTCTGTGTTTAACGCATGCCACGCAGAAGACCACCTGTTCCACTGCTGTTGGAGCAGACAAGAACGCTTCACTTTATTTAGGGAGTCATAAGAATACAAGGGTCAAGGACCTCACCTTTCCCAGAAGAGCACTCCAAAAGATGAAAATTACCATAGAAAACCATTGGTTTCATTTATCCAATACTCAGACTTAAAAGGGCAAGCTTCCAAGTCACAGGCTTACACAGAAAATTGCAAAGAGAATCCCTTTCAAAGCTGTTGGAAACGCTACTTTCAGTAACTATTTACGCCACACCCATGGGAGGTGCTTACCCCAACTCTGTACCATACCTGAAATCAAGGTAGTACACAGAAGGGACAGGAGTCAACCAGCACATCTTAGTAGCTTCCAAGAGTCTAGAAATTCTGGGTGGGAGACCCAGTGGAGCTGCCTCATACACGGGTAGAGGGAAGGGTCTGGAGCTCAAAAATCCAAGTACAAAGTCAGCCTCTCCTCTTCCTAGCTGTGTGATATGGGGAATGCTGCTTAAGTTCTCTGAGCCTTGGTTCCTACATCTGTAAAAATGGTTGGGTAAGATTACTTCCCTCACTAAATTGTCGTGAAGAATAAATGACAGTACATTTGAAAGTGCTTTTTTGTCTCTAAAATGCTTGAAATAATTTCTGTTTTTCTTGAGCTGATGTTAATGAAACTAATCTCTGTAGGGCTTTATAACCACGAGCTGTTCCTGTACGCGTGCACGTGCATGTGTATGTGTCCAGAAGTGACAGGCTCCTGTACTTCCTTGTACTGATTTCATTTGGAACCTCATAGTAAAATACACACTGAAATGGAGATTTTGTGGCGTGCATGAGCCTTCCCCTTCTGCTCTTCACCTCTGAAACCGCAAACATCAAACCCCCACAGTCAATTTGTATATGTGAGAGTCAAGGACATACAGAATGCTGGCTCCAAAGCCAAGTGTGTTATTGCTGTATCAAGTAGATATGTGCTCCATCTGTATTTGAATCTTACCCTGCAGAGTTATTGAGAACTCTGAGTGAGGACCATTCTTTTGACTGAGACTAATTCTCCTTAGGGCAACAGGATGAGGGCTTCTACTGAGTTACTAACAAGTAGTAGAGCCAGGGTAGACATCAACATCAAAGGTTTTCATAGAAATAGCCAATTGGCGGCACCTGTGGCTGGCGGGTTCAAACCCAGCTCAGGCCAGCTAAACAACAATGACAACTGCAACAAAAAAATAACCGGGCATTGTGGCGGGCACCTGTCGTCCCAGCTACTTGGGAGGCTGAGGCCAGAGTTTGAGGTTGCTGTGAGTTCTAACACCACGGCACTCTAACCAGGGTGATAGCTTGAGATTCTTTCTCAAAAAAAAAAAAAGGAAAAGGAAAAGAAAAAAAATAGACAATTAGACTTACACCGCAATATGGTAGAACTGAGTATTGGATGGGGAATTAAGAGACCTGTCCTCATCAGCTCCTGACTTGGTCTCCAGGCTCTAGCAAGTTACTTTCCCCCTTCAGGTTTCACAAGTCATATTCGTAAAATGAGCCCGGTGATGCCTGTATTTCCTTCTATTCCAATGGGGAAGGAAAGGAATCAACACTTTTTTGAATATCTGCTATGCACCTGACACAACCTGCCCCAAGCTACCTTGCGGAGTCTATAATTCTATGACCCCATCACACATAGTGAGTCAGCATGGTGCAGAAGAGCTACAGAGTCAGGCAGACAGACTGAATCTCAACTCTTGTTATTTACCAGCAGCATGACTTGAAGCAAGTTTAACATCTCTACACCTCAGTCTTTTCATCTGTAAAGTGGGTCTAGTAACATAATAAGCATACTTAAATGCTTATAAGTCTACTCCCACTCTCTCTTTTATACATTATAAATTTCTTAAGTAGATTCCACCTAGGGTTATTTCTCTTTTGTGGAGGAATAATCTAGGCCTAGAGAGATGAGTTAAGTAACTTAATATTAGATCATGCCACTAATTAGAGGCTGGGATGGGACCCAAAGTCAGGGCTCCTGATTGATTCTGAGCCTTGTGCTTTTTTCCTGGATGTCATTTTATCATCCTCAGCTGGGGACAGCAAAGTCATACGTGTAGCCTTCTGATTTCATGATCATTCCTTTTTATGCACGAATTCAGGAAGCAAGAAAAGCTTCATCTTTCTTTGCTGCACTCTTTTTAACAAAAGGATTTGTCATACAAAAGTTGGATTCAGTCAAAAGACTAACTTAAAGACTAGGAAGACCACAAGGTTCCTTTAGGCTGAAAGTTCTCCACTCCCATGGTGACACTTCCCAAGAAATAGCCACCAGGTTTGGAAATAGTTCTCAAGAGTGTGATGTTTATCAAGTTACCCCACCTTTACACTACCTCCTGCCATTTCAATTCATTTGGCTGCAGAACAGCCCTCTGTGTCGGCCAGTCTAAAGTTCTGTCCAAAGAACCTGAGAAGGTAGCTTTGTCCTCTGTCTACAAGGTAGGCCACCGGGAGAGCCATCAGACTGGTTGAAAGGGATCAGGGTCAAAGAAGGCTTCCCTAGATGCAGCTCCCCAGCAGAGGGGAAACTGCAGATGTCCCAGGAGTGCTCTGCCACAGGTGTACTATCTAAAATACTTCAAGTCCTGGGCACCATAAAACACTTGTGACCATGATCTCTACCATGCTCCCCCACCCCCCAGCCTCAGGACTTATACCCCAGAGGGAGAAGAAAACTGTATGGGTTTATAATAAAGAGGTTTTTCACATGTGTTAGCACTAGCAGTGCCATCTCCTAAAAACTGAAGCCAGAGTGTTAAATAACATGGCTGTTAAGCTTGTAGCATTACCAGAGCAGAAGCAAGCAGGAAAAACAAAGATGTCTCTTTAGAAAGCTACTTGTTGGGGGTAGCAACTCCAAGTGGCTCCAGCCTCCTAAGAGAGGCTCTCTTCCATCCTTCCTTTGCGTGGAAGTTTGATGTTCTCAGAGTCATGGTCCCAGTTTATATGCACAAAGGTACACCGTGCTGGTCTATTATTGATTTGAGTAGAGATAGGGACTGGAGGAGGCCATCTGCCTAGACACTATTTAGAAGCATCTCAGGATGTTTCTAAATAGTGTCTAGGCAGATGGCTTCCTCCAGTGGAGTCTCTCTCTCCTCCTGGCAGGAGTCTTGGGCTGTTAGGGACTAGCCAGGAACCCTGGAGAGAAGAGAGTCTCCCCAGGCAAAGTCATAGCCAGCATCTCTTGGGGCACTTTCTGCCCTCACACTGTTTACCTGAGGTAAGTTCTCTGCCTGCCCCATTCTACTACTTGGAATATATTTTTAGAATGTTTTCATGAGGAATGCATCTGCCAATCCTTTATAGATCAGTTACAAAACAGAAACTCTTCCTTATTGCTAAGGAGAAGAGTTGAAGGAGGGGGGGAGAAAAAAAGTCCTGCCTGTAATTGAAGGCAGGTTGGGAGATGTTCATGCTTTGAAACGCGCCTTCTTGTGAAATGTTTATGAAACACTTTCCACAAACGAGTTATGCAACTAGGACAACAGCTTTGATCATTTTCATCACCGGTGATATATTCATTAGGGTTAGACTGCTTTCCCCCAGAGGGGGCTATGTGAAAATGTCATGGGGAGGGGACTAAAGACAAGTCCCCCAATCCCACCAGGTCCCCAAAGCAGATGGTCAGTGAGGTCCAAGTGTACCCCTGGGCCACAACACCTCCTTTTCTGTCACCTGTTCTTCTGTCCCTGGAACATTTGTAGTATTGTTTGATAGAGACGGCACCAGGGGAAGGTCATTGTCAGAGTTTTGCCAGTGCCCTGCTGTATAACTTTATATCCGTCGCTGGAACTCCCTGGGCTTCTGTCCTCACCCCGCCTGGCTGGGAGTTAAAGCCAAGTAAGAATGTATTAAGGGCTTTCACCTCCTGAGAAGCTGCTCGCCTTCCAGAATGAGGCTGCTGCTTTCTAAAGTAGGCAATGTCAGAGAGTTCACTGGGATTAGAAAAGACAATCACCTGTGATACCTTTTTACCTCCTTGGTCACTGCCCAAGACTCAGTATGATACTTTTGCACAGCACAGTGGGCGGAAAAGATCCTAAACTAACAAACCTTGTCTGGTAGGTGGACAGGACGTCCAATGGCTGTGACAAGGCAGAGCACTGTGGTGGCTCATGTCCCCCACGGCCACCCCGCGCGAAGTCTGGAGAAATATTCCACTTGCGTGAGAAGAACTGCCAAAGAAACCCTGGACATGATCTTGAGGATTCCAGGCAGGCTGGGTTTTGGTTGGGTTTTCACAAGTACGGGGGAAATTGGGTTTTTGTCCAATTTGCCTCCGGTTGTCACATTAGAAGTTGATGAGATCCAACAGAAGCCTCTCTGTCTCATCTTCTAGACCCACAGCCCACACCCAGTTGCCTGGAAAGGTTCCAAGCTTTTCCCCTCAACAGCTGCGGAAAGGGACTTTTTGGATTTGGGGGGACTTTAGTTCTCAGTTTCTTACTTTCTGTGCCCCTGAAAGTGTCAGAGAAGTCTCCTGGAGGCCTCAGCACCTGCCCATCCGTCTTCCCTCCTTCCTACCTAGCTTGGAGCTTCCCCAGGCCTTTGACCCAAGCTGAGATTTTAGAACTTGTCATCGAGAAAGAAGTCTCCTTGAATGCCTTTCAGTTTGGTTTGTTTAGGATTGTCTTTGTGGGGAAAGGGGGGGTACTGTCAGCACCTCATACCCAGGAGTGATGAATTGTGAAAAATGAAAGAGTAAAGGGTTGGTGACGCCAAAAGAAAAAACCAGAAGAATCACACATAGAAAAGCCCCAGACTAACACCCAAAGGACTTTTTTTGTTGTAAAATACTTCATGTTCACCAGGGGGAGATTGGGAGTGCCCCCAAACAAATTTGGGGGGCAATTGATTCAGGAAGCAGATGAAAGGGTGAGTTTTCTTTTATGATGGCGCTGGTTTCTGAAATTAAGTGTTGCAGGAAGATCTGGCACGGATTCTAACAGATAGCACCAGGTTGGAGGCAAAGCACATGTTTTTGAGCTCTGTCATAGCTACCTCTCCTTATCTCTCCACTGTGCATAATGAGTCTGTAAAGGAACCCTGCCACTTGCCTCTGAGCTGGAACTGGGCCAAGCTGCCAGGGGCGGTTGTACCAGCAGGATTTCACCTCCAGTTTTCCATCCTCTCCCTCTGTAGCCCTTCCTCCACCCTGCCTCCCACCTCCCCTCTGGGATGGCAGATGCCCTGGGGCAGGAGGGGGATAGAGAGGGGAAAGGTGGAGTCGGAAAGCTGTCCAGAAAAGATTTGCTTCAGTAAAATCTGCTTTTAGAGTAAAACCTGAAAGTGGCAGTAGTTTTGAAATAAGTTTATTATCTATTTCTACTTTTTGAAAACCTGCTAACAAAAGTTTCCCTGGAATCTGGGATGTGGAAACTCTTAATTTCTGGGGAAGTACTGGGATTCCAGAGTTTCTTAGTAAGAGGTACTTACTAAGTGTGGAAAGGCAGAGCCAAAGGGGCATCAGGAGAGGAAAGGGGCTTCCTGGAGAGCACTTGTGGGGGGGGGGGGAAGGTCATGCTGTCACTTTCTGCCCCCACAGTGCTACTTTCTATCTCTCTCCTTTTCTCCCCTTTGCTTCCAAAGCTGCAGACTAATCTGTTTAAGTGAGAAGGATGGTTTGCAAAGACTACTCCTAAAAGAACCATCTTCTTACCAATTTGTGTACTACAGGGCTTCATGGTGTTAGCTAGGTCTGTTTTACCTAAGAACTCTGCCGCAAACTGGACTGGCTACGCACACTTGGGAATTGGTATTTGTAATACCATTTTAGGACTAATAGAGAGAAAAAGAACTTACAGTATCATACAACAGATAGGGAAACTGAGTCCCATAGAGGCTGAATGATTGTTTGAGACTACATAGTAGCCAGGCGTGATAGCTCATGCCTGTAATCCTAGCACTCTGGCGGGCCGAGATAGGAGGATCACTTGAGTTCAGGAGTTCAAGACCAGCCTGAGCAAGAGTGAGATCCTGTCTCTACTACAAAAATAGAAAAACAAGCTGGGCATTGTGGCAGGTGCCTGTAGTTCCTGCTATTTGGGAGGCTGAGGGAAGAGGACCACTTGAACCCAGGAGTTTGAGGTTGCTGTGAGCTAGCCTGGGGGCAACAAGTAAGAATCCATCTTAAAAAAAAAAAAAAAAAAAAAGACTACATAGTAATTTAGAGTCAGAGGACTGGAAACAGGATCAGCATAGCTCCCTGTTTAATATTTTCCTCCCTGTACCGCATAGGAGACCATGGGGAGAGAGGTTTTACTCACGTCTCTTATTCAATTAATATTCATTGGGTTCCCACTATTGAAAAGGCATTTCAGCTCCCTCCTCAGTCTCCAATGTTACTCAGTGGGATCTTCCTAACTGTTCTAGAAAAGTGTTTCTTTAATGATCCAAGGTACCATTTCCCCCTTCACAGGGATTAAGCACAAATATAGCTGTTAATCTGAAATTTTGACTCAGGTTAAACGAATACAGATAGGAGCGATTCCAGGGTTTCAGTGGTATTCCCAGCATAGATTAGGAAAGTTATTTAAAGTAGTGTGTATGGCCAAGGGTTTCCATCTGGACAGAGGACAACCAGATGTCCCAATCACGGGGCTTCACCAGTATCTTTTGTGACTTCAACGTCACTTCTCCCAGTGGACTTCCTGAAAAGCTGCAAGAGGGCAGTCACCCTGGGGAGGCAGGAAAGGTGGACACAAGCAGTGCTTCCTGCCCTGCCCTTGGACACCTGGGAAGTTCACGAGTGGGTGGTTTGTGCTGCCACTGAAGAGTAATGGAGATCGGAGAGAGTTTGGAAACCACCAAACTCTCAGGCCCCTCAGGCTGCAACTGCAACACTGGTTGTGAGGGAGACTTGTCCCCACCTGTAGGAATACAGGCAAAGGTTGTCACCAAAGCCACATAGGCAAAGATGGCCAGCTGCAGGGGTAGTTTGGTGCACAGATGATGAAGAGGGTTGGAGAACAAAGGAGAATTGGGAGTGAAAGATAGTCCTCCAGGTCAGTGGTTCCCAGACTCTGGTGTTTCACAGATAGGGTTCCATGCAGGAAAATAAAAAACAGAATTTGGGGGAAATCAATAAAGCATTGCCTATTTTTTACTCTGCAAAGTCAGGAGTTCTTTTTTTTTTTTTTTTTTCAGTTTTTGGCCGGGGCTGGGTTTGAACCCGCCACCTCTAGTACATGGGGCCGGCACCCTACTCCTTTGAGCTACAGGCACTGCCCCCAAATTCAGGAGTTTTAAAAATATGCTTTATTTTAAAAGCACCATCATTTTCTAAAAGAAATTTTAATATCTCATCCTCCTAAGGGGGGAAAAAAACATCATCTCATAATTTCTAAGAATTTAATCCATTAAGCTTTATTTTTAAAAGTCACTATTATTTCAGTGAAGAAAGCAAAACCATACTAGGTAGCACCACAGCCTCAGGATGGTGTTTGGATAGATTTAAGTGGGTTCCCCGTGTTGCAGATCAGCGCCCCACAGTGGCGCTCGTGTGAGTTTCTGACCAGCTGCCCTGGCCCAGAGGGTACCCACAAGCAGGAGAATCAGGTTGCAGCCCAGGAGGCCCTGGGCCAGCTCTGTCCTCTCCCAGCCTGTCACTCATCTGCCTTCATCTTCTGGCCATTTGCATTTCTGTCTGCCTGGGGACTTCCAGAATTGACAGTCTCCTCCTGCCTCCACTTGCAGATTAAAACAGAGGACGTCAGTGACTCCCTGCAGCAGACCCTCTCCCATCGGCCATGCCACCTAACTCAAGGTCCTGCCATGATGTCCGGAAACCAAATGTCTGGGGTAAATGCCAGCCTGCATCATGGAACCCTGATATTCTCAGTAGGCCAGCGAGTTTAACTCAGTTTCTCTGTGAGATCTAGACTTCCGCACTTGGTGCTGTGTGGATTCATATTGGTCCAGAGAACCCCCCACAGGCCATGTGGGAAAGGAGATTGGGAGACTTAGGGGAGGGGAGGAGGTTCCAAACTAGTCCTCTTAAAGGTGAAGCCTGGCAGGGGATGTAGAGAGGTAGGTCTGTCTCTATTTCCCTGGGACAAAAAGGGACCAGTCTTGCCAAAATGAAGAAGCTAGGAGCTGTGCTGCTGGTGCCTGCCAGCCACGTTCGTGGGAATCCCGCAAGGACAGCTACTGCCAACTCTAAGAACGTTCCGACCCCAGTGGGCCCACTCTGCAACCCCCAAGGTTTTATGTCAAAGTCAAACTAGAAGGGTGGGCTGTAAAAGAAAGACACTTATCCTGATTCAGTGATAGCAAAGGCCTGAGAGGGCATTCACGTGGTGAACCCACTTCTGGGAAAGAAAGAGCCACCCATCTCCGGAAAACCATTCCTTCAGCTCTTCACTCATAAGGTTTACCAAGTCTTCTCTATATGCACAGACCTAGGCTCAGCCCCATGAGGGCGCAGAGCTCTGGCTCATGGAGGACTTCCAGATACCCCAACATTCGCACTATTATTCCCATGTTCTGGGCTGGTGGACAAGACCCCACTAGATGGACTTTCTGTTTAACCAAATTGGTTTTATCAAGAAGCTCCATCCTCTAACTCCCACCCCAAGGAAAAGCTCAGGCATAAGAAGTGGCCAAGTCATGGCTTTTAGCTTAATCAAGTGGCATGAAATTTTACAAAAACATTGGACAACTGGGATTGCACGTCATTTCTAGGATAAACCTTTGAATGATGAGAAATACCCAGTCTTTTCCTTCAGGGCATTTATAGTCTAGTTGCAAGACAAGACTAAAACATACAGATTAAATCATAGGCAGGGGTTAAATAACAATATGTTGCAAGGACAGCTTGGCTGAGTGCAGAAGCTGTGACAATACCAACATTGATGGAGTAGCTACTATAGGCCAGATGCTGGGGAGACACAGTGGCATAAGGCAAGGTCACTGCCCACAGACTCTTACAGTCTGGAGACCCATGGCACAGATGGGCAGCAGGCAGATGGAGCTAGTGTCCCCAGCTTGTAAATTCTGTGGTATGTGTATATCTCTCTGTGTGTAGGACATGGCTTCCCTCCATCCACTCCAGCAGCTTGTGTTGGTTCCCAGCCACTTACAGTCCGTATCCCAGTTCCTGCTATCTCAGACCCCGCCTGGGCAGCAAGGTAAGAACCCTACAGGGGAAGGGGGTGTCCACAAAACCAAGTCCCTTAAAGTGCTGCTGCTGATGTTCGCTGGGGAGGGACTCACGTACAGAGCACAGGTGAGTTGCTCAGCCCTCTGGTATTAAGACCAGCTTGGGGGCAGTGCCTGTGGCTCAAGGAGTAGGGTGCTGGACCCATATACCGGTGGTGGTGGGTTCAAACCCAGTCCTGGCCAAAAGCTGCAAAAAAAAAAAAAAAAAAAAAAAAAAAAGACCATCCTGGCCTCCTCAGGGCTGAGGAAGGGACCCCAGCAGCACTCCTCTAGGCCCCATCCCAGCAGCACTCCTCTAGGTCCCGTCTCCTTCTCCGCATCCTCTTCCCAGCCTCCTGCTCAATCTCATGGAGAATTGAGATGGAAGGTGCAGGAATAGTAGAGGGCTGGGCAGTACCAAGAAGGAGAAGCATCCTGGGAAATGCAGCACAGACATATCCCGATTCTTCAGCAATCTCTCCTGGACAGGGATTCAGGCTTAGCTCCTGGAAGCCTGGCTGTGATTCTATTGGGATGGAGCAGTGGTGCCACCCACAGGTGGTAGAATGGGTTTGGGGGTTTTCTTTGGCCGCGGAAGTTACTCCCTGGCCAAGAGCAAACAGACTAAACTATTAATAACAACAGCTAGCATTTCTTGAGCACCACATGCCAGGACCTCTGCGAGTGAGTCTCCTGACATTTCCCCAAATAACCTTGTGCAGTAGCTGGTCATATTATGTCTCTAGTGACCTACTAGAAAGTTCATGGAGGACTCCCAGATGCTCCAACTTTGGCATTATTATTCCCATGTTCTGGACTGGTGGAATAGGACCGTTTGACTGAGATAGATGCTCGTGACCATTCTACTATGCAGCTTCTCCCACTCCCATCTTCACCATCTGTGGCTGAAAGTGATGGAGAAAATATAAACTCTCCTCTGTTATACAGATTCCACATAGAAGCTTTGGAAATCCAGAATCCAAACAAAACACAACTCTGCCTTCCATCCTAGCACCTACCCAAATTACAGTTTTTGTCTTTATTTTTCAAGGCATCTCAGAATATTATTATGATGAAGGAGAATATATTATTTGAATCATAAAGTATTTATTTTGGCTAAACAACACACATCATATTCCTGGCATAGGGGAGGGAAGATAACAATTTATTCAGTTTGTTTTTGGAAGACTGGCGAATGATGTGAAATGGCTCAAGCATATAACCAGTGAGGTCAATGTGTGATACAGGGGGAAAAAAATTCAGAATTTGGAGTCAGAAAAACTCATTGATTAAAAAAAAAAAAAAAATTCATAACCGTGTGTCCTTAGGAAATTTACCTAACCTCTCTGAGCTTTCATTTGCTCCTCCGTAAAAATGGAATAATAATAAAACTCTACCTCACAAAGTTGTTGAGGGTTCCTCGAAATAAAGTATGTGAAAAGGCTTTGTGTGTTTTAAAATGCAATATAATTTAGAATTGCTATTAATACTCAAGCCTCTGAAGTCCTAGTCCGAGGTTCCTTACAAGAGCTTTCTTGCTTATAAATTTTAATAATGAACAATTAAGGCCAAACTTTTTGAGACCAATGAGCATAAAGGTCAATGTCAGCCGAGGCTGTACATGAGTGATCCCAGAGCAGCCTGGGGACAAGAGGCCCCAAGGTGCTCTTTTGCATGGAGAGATTAGGGTTGGCCTGCCCCACTGTCTGTTTGGGTGGTTTGATGGCTGCTGGGAGAATGAGAGGCCCTGTTGGTGGCCCTCTCAAGAGGGAGCCCACTTGTCATGGCCACCAATCTGGCAGAGGCCTTCATGGGCAGTTTTACTGGAGGGGGAGGTAGAAGGAGATCCCCAGAAAGTACAATGAGCAGGTGCAGTCCCCACTACTCAGTGGAGCTCCCAGAATTTGGCCCTTCCTTCCAAGTGCAGAATGTCCTGCTTGGCCATGAGCCTCTGGCCAGTGGCTCGCTGCCCTTTAGAGCTAAATGGCCCCACATGTTTGGTCTGACATCTTTGCAGACTTGATTGGGCTTTTGTCACCATCCCAGCTACTGTTCCTACTTGAGCCTTCTGTAGTCACCCCTGCCCCTTCCTCTCCTGGGTCCCCTCAGCCCTGGGGATCAGATCCTTAGCCTTTGCGCCTCTCCAGACAGGCAGACAAGCAGGAGGACTGGTTTGGGGACTTCTGTTTACATCTCTGTTTATCCCTGTGTCTGATTTGCCTCCACCTGTATGTGGCAATGCCTGGAAGTGCCATGGGGGCCTCTCCACAGGCTTGAGGTGGGTTGAGGGGCCCAGATTAGGTAGCAGGGGGTGGGGACAATTACCATGATGCCGGAGTTATAGAGCTCTGCTTTCAGATGGCCTGGGTTTTATTCCTGTTTCTTTGTCCCTCCCCTTCACCCAGGTCTGCAGCCAAATCTCCTCCCCTTTCCGCAGCAGCAAAGCAGTCTCCTTCTCCCACAGACCGGGACTAGCCTAGCCTCCCAGGTAAACAACCACATTCTTCCTGTTTCCTCTAGGGATATCTTGTCTCAACAGAGTTTAGCCCACTGGTTTTCACCCGACCTCTTTAACAGGGCACAAGGGACAATCCAAGCTACAGCCAGGGAGACCATTTGCCCAGCAACACAGCTGGAGCAGGATTAGAGCCCAGAGATCCCAACTCCCAGGCTAGTCTTTTCCGTGCCACAGATACTGAACCTGAGCCCTGAACAGGCTCCAGCATCACTCCCCCGAGAACCAGGGGTCAGCTAACTTCCCAGACATACCAAAGTGACCACCAGCTGTGCCTAGCTGCTCTCCAGCTCCCAGGGCAGGACTAGAATACCATAGCCCTGAGTCCATACCACAAAGTATCTCTCAACTTTGAGCCACTATTCCAGACCACCTCCTGCAGTGGGGATGTGTGTAGGTCCATTGGGCTGAAGTCTGAGAGAAGGGCTGCTTGCAGAGCTGCCTTGGTTCCACATAGCACCTTTTTGCCAGGGTGCATGACTTGGTGACAGAGGCATGAACTATATTATCTTAGCTGCCACCTCTCCCCAGATCTAGGTGACCCCGTAGAGTAAACAACCTGCACAGTTGCATGAGATGGCTCTGCACAGGAAGATGTGCGGAATGGTTGGGAATGACTGCAGAGATCAGACTGTCTCTTCCACGTACTAAGATCTTCATGGCTCACTAAGGGCCCTGGCGTTGGACAGGCCTGGAGAGGCCAAAGAAAACACCTGGAAAGGGGAGGGCGCCATCTAGTGGTTAAAAGAAATAAGGACATCAGAGTCGAGCCGCTTTTCACCTCCCAGCTGCCCTCCCCAGACTCTCAAAATCATCGATTAAAGCTGGAAGAAATTTTAGAGAGTATTCAGCATCAGTGCTCATATCTTACAGTATTTGAGCATGGTGAAACTGGTAGCAGAGAGATCATGTAAACAATTATTAAGATCATCCTGGGGAAGGGTAATGAGGGTTCAGCTTAGTGTGGTGGGAATAAGAACAGGGGATGAATGAGGAGATTTGGAAAAGTTGAATCAATGCAATTTGGCCACTGATTGGATGTGAATGAGGGGAAGGAGAAGGTCTAGCAGAGAACTCAAGCATTTGTGAAATTAAGAACAAATAAATTCATGGAAAGGAAGTTTCACAGAGGACTAAAATTTTATTCTGAGGGTCTGGTCGATGCCCTCTCTTCCCTGTAAAACAAGACTAAATTTGCAGTGGTTTCAAATCCTTCTGTTCTAAATGACCCTTCACTAGGGAAAAGAGTCCTTTATTCCTCTTTGGTCCTTTTACCATCTTCATCCTAAGACTGCCTATCTGAATAGTAAATCTGCATATCTTGGAAGAGAGAAAAAGTAATATACTTTTTTTTTTGGGGGGGGGGACAGAGTCTCAGTATATTGCCCTTGGTAAAGTTTTGTGGTGTCACAGCTCACAGCAACCTCAAACTCTTGGGCTTAAGCGATTCTCTTCCCTCAGCCTCCCAAGTAGCTGGGACTACAGGTGCCCATCACAATGCCCAGCTACTTTTTTGTTGTTGTTGCCATTGTTGTTTAGCAGGCCTGGGCTAGGCTCAAACCCGCCAGCTCTGGTGCATGTGGCTGGCACCCTAATTACTGAGCTATGGACACCGAGCCGAGAAAAACTAATATTAACCCTACTCTAGGAAAAGAGTAAACTGGGGAGGAGAAAAGAGGGTAAATTTAGCCTAAGTTATCCACATGGGCAGTAGCATCTGAGCTGGACATAGTACCTGGACTCGTAGGCCTAGATTCCACTTTGTGTAATGGTCAGTGTCCTTAAGATTGGATTCATTCTTGATCCCACTGGGCACAACATGGTTCTAGGTTTAAGGGTACATTTTCCTATGAAAATAAACTCAAGAAGATATTTCTTATCAACTACAGATGAGATCAAGGTGCATTTAGACAGCACAGATTAAAATACTTTTAATTAAAAATAAAACAAAGCACTTTCATGAAGGAAAATGGTTTAGAAAGTAAAATGGCACTCATAAGATTTTGAAATTTTATGGAAACTCTGCTAGCTTCTTGAATGTCTTCTGCTATTTTCAGTTAAGGCCCAGTGGACATCTTAGTTACCTTACTTTGTGGAAAAGAACAGACAAAACAACCTTTTCCTAGTCCGATTCTGAGGTTTGTTTTTGTAATCATTGTAAATAACCCTACTCACTCCTTTTATGGCGGAAACCTGAAAGGAGGAAGTAACCTACTCAGAATGAAAGAGTGAGTCATAGATTAAAACCCAGAAAGCCACCTCCCTATGGTGCTCCTGCTGTTTCTATTCCAGATATCTTAGTTATTTTCAATACCTTCACAGAAACTCCAACTTCCACTTCCATGCCATTGAAAAAATAGGACTCAAATGTATCTATACATATGGATCTGACATCCTCTATGTTGGTCGATTAGTAAAAAATATCAGAAAATGTCATTCAATCTGTTGCTCTTTGTGCATCTGCTTGGCATGTGTTCCCTCTTAGGCAGTTGGGTGTCCTGGGCTGCCAGGATCCTCTTTAGAACCCCACCTGGAAGCATCCCAGCATCTTCCAGTACCCAAGCATCTCCCCAACTCTGGAGGGGCTGATGAGCCCAGAGACCTCGAGGAGCTGGAGAAGTTTGCCAAGACCTTCAAGCAGAGGCGCATTAAACTGGGCTTCACACAGGTTTGGTTTGGGGGGAGATAGAAGAAATTGAGTTGAGTGAGTAGGGAATGGGCTTCCCAAGGGCAGGTTTCAAGAGCGACCTGAGGCTCAGTGTATTTGGGGCCAGATTATCATGTCCCCGAGTTCCTTGAGGATAGGGCATAGTTGCCATTGGTAGGCAAACGGAGGTCATTGCTGGTGGAGGTGGGAAGACTAAGAGTCAGGCAGGGGACTGACTCTCCTGAGCGCATAGACATGGTCTACTTGGAGTCTAGAGAGAAAGAAATCGATTTTCTAGGAAGACTTGGAAAGAAGCTGAGGGCCTGAAAGAGGGCTAAGAGATTCTGGTTGGGTATGTGGTAGGTGCTAGCATGGTGGGGGAGTGGGCACAGAAGAGGAGGAGGCTGTCTCTCATGCCCCCGCTTCTCGGTCCCCATGCACAGGGAGACGTAGGGCTGGCAATGGGGAAGCTGTATGGCAATGACTTTAGCCAGACTACCATCTCGCGATTTGAGGCCCTCAACCTGAGCTTCAAGAATATGTGCAAGCTCAAGCCGCTGCTGGAGAAGTGGCTGAATGATGCAGGTAGGCCTTGGAGAAATGAGGGTGGGAGGGGCCCCAGAGGACTCCAGAGGGGAAGGGCTAGTTATCTGACGGTATTGGGGCTGATGCAGAACACCCTTTTCTTCTCCTCCTGAGTCTGGAACCAAGTGAGAAATAAGACACAGGAGACAGGCAAGTGGCAATGAAAGCATCAGCTTTATTACTGAGAAAGCCCTTCGCAGGACATGGCTTTAGGTCTGTGGCCGTGAAGATTTGTCCCCCTCCCCTATTCCATATCCTACCCCAGACCCACCCAGCATAGACTTTAGGACAGCTCAGAGTCAACATTTGGGTCTACTGAGCAGACATCCTTACCCAAATTGCATATCAAGGAGATAGGGCAGTTGACCCTCTGAGGTCTCACAGAGAAGGGGAGATCATAGGCACAACACAATGTCTTTTCTAATATTTGCTACGAATTCTTGAGTAGGTGTTCAGTGAACAGGCAGTTACTGCAATCCAGACTGGTCGGGAAAGCCTTACAATAGGAGTGGGGTTTGAAGGAGGATTCAGTGAGGTTATGGTAGCTGGAGGGCTTTCCTGGAGGTCAAGGCTGTAAACCAGAGGAGGAAGATTTTGGAATGATGAATGGATGAGTTTGGTGTTAGGATGGGGTTTTACAACCTCGACATTATGGATATTGAGGGGCCATGTAATGTTTTGTCGTGGGGGTCTGGCCTTTGGATTGTAGGGTGTTTGCAGTATTGCTGGTCTCTATCTCCTAACTGCCAGTAGCACCTGCCCCCAGTTGAAAGACCCCAAAATGTCTTTTGACATTGTTAAATGTCTCTGGGGGAGTGGTGGTGGAATAAAATCACTCCTGGTCAGGAAGCAGCAGCCAAGGTGAAGAGGGTGGGAGTGAGCCTGGCCCTGGGGATACCTGAGGGTTAGTGGCTACTATGGAGAGGAGAGGGGCAGGTTGAGCAGCCAGTGGTGTGATCCTGGCAGAAGTCCCTCCGTGCAGAAACAGGGGAGTGGGCAGACACTCCCCTATCAGGCCATCCCTTAGATGACTTTTATCAAAGCACCAAAGTGACAGAGTGATCGGAAGGTTGACTCTTTGGGAAAGAGCCTTCTAGATCATTTCTTGTATGCTCCCCATCTGATGCTTGAATCTGAATCCTTCCTAAGGGACATCCCTCCTGTGGATCCTGCAGACGTAGCCAACATTTGCACTGACAAGAAAATGGCTCCAGCACCAACATTCTGCCACCAAGTGGCTCAGAATGGCTTTTGGCTCAGAAGTCCCTTTCACATGTGACTTGGCATTCACATCCAGGCATATCTGTAAAAAACAGTCTCAGAAGGTTGCCCTGCCAGTGCCCACTCACACCCGCGCATGCCGCTGATGTCTGGGCACCCCTGAACCATGACTGCAAACACTGGGCTGGCTGTGGTGCGGGGCATGCAGGACCTTTGCCCAGAGCACCAAGAAGCAGGATGTTTAGTCTGTTCTGGGTCCCTTGCTGGGGGTGGGGCTGCTCCTGAAAATGCCACCCCAGAGCCGACTGGGAGGGGTGTTGGACCTCAGGTCCATTAAGCAGGCCCTGGACTTGCCTCTTGCCCCCTTCTCTGAGCCTCCTTGGTTCCTCGCTTCCCTACAGAGTCCTCTCCATCAGACCCCTCGGGAAGCACACCCAGCTCGTATCCCACCCTCAGCGAAGTATTTGGTAGGAAGAGGAAGAAACGGACCAGCATAGAGACCAACATCCGCCTGACTCTGGAGAAGAGGTTTCAAGATGTGAGCAGCTCCTTTGGGTAGAAGCGGGTGGGCCACCTCACACAGGTGGACCAGGCTGCATGGCACAGGCACCCCACCCCCACCCCAGGCATCAACCTCTCCACCTCTCTCCCGCCCTGGGAAATGCGTGGAAAGTACATTGTCCCTTGCCGGCACCCAAGTATTTGAGGGAAAGGTTGCCCTTCCTCTCGGGTTCCAGGAACTTCTTCCCCCACTGACCCTTCTTGCCCTGACATCTATTTAAGGCCCATTGTTTTCCTCACTGGGAGATTTAAAGAATGGGATCTGGGGTCCCAGAAGACTGTGTAGGGAGCAAAGCCAAGGCATTGTATATAAATTGTCTAGTTTCTAGGCCGGGCGCAGTGACTCACCCTGTAAGGACGAAGTACATCAATTACTTGAGCTCAGGAGTTTGAGACCAGAGTGAGACTCCATCTCTACTAAAAGTTGAAAAATTAGCAAGGTGTCATGGTGGGCACCTGTATTCACAGCTATCCGGGAGACTGAGACAGGAGGATCACTTAAACCCAGGAGTCTGACATTGCTGTGATCTAGGCTGATGCCACCACACACTAGCCTGGGCAATAGAGTGAGACTGTCTCAACAACAACAAAAGTCTACTTTTTATGTGATATATTTTGTATTTTTCTAATTATAAATGTAATGTAATAAATCCCCATTGTAAACAATTTGGAAAGTATGAGGAAGTAGAAAAAAATCCACCACCAAATGCCATCTGAATGCATTTCCTTTTCTTCCTTTTTTCCATGCGTAAATACTGTGCCTGCACATTTTTTTGAACTTGTAGCACAAGCTTATTCTTGAGCCAGTATGTGGAAGCTCTGAGTCCCGTGGGAGCCAGGGGAGAGAAGAGGGAGAAATCGGTGTGCTCTAAACAGCTTCTAGTCAGGGCCCCTTGGTTGCCATGTGACAGAGCCTCCATTGGTATCACGAGCCTCTGAAGCCCTCAGCAGATCCCCCAAGGCATCTGGCTTGAGGACTTGGTAGCCACATCTTGCTAGCAGGAAGACAGGAATGAGTTTTTCCTTCTTTTTAGGCTCCTCAGAGTGGTGAGTTTAAGGGAGGGTGTAGGAGTAGGAGAAAGGGGCCAAAATCAAAGGCCAGCGGGAGGCCCCAGAACAAGGGAGTGACCACCTTATATCTGCCCCAGGTCCTGATGGGTCTCCATCTTTCAGCTTTCTCATTTCCCGTTTTGAGGCAGGAGAGCAAGAAGAAATGACAAGGGAGAAGGATATCAGGGCACGAGGAAGGAATATGGAGGAGAACACAGGTTCTGGAGATTCTGCCCACCCCACATAATTCATCCACAGGCTCCTCTCCTCACACGTGCTCCTGGAGGACGAAGTGGGGGAAGAGCTGGTACCTTTATGGAGCCTATACTCTGTAGCAGGCCTTGCACTTGGTCGTGTACATACATTTTTTTCATTTAATCCTTACAATAATCCTATATGGTAGTCATGATTATTCTCGTTACATAGATGATAAGACTGAGGCTCAGAGGGGTTAAGAATCTTTCCTGAGGACACACAGGAAATAACTGATAAAGCCAATATTCCATCCTAGATGTGACTATAAAGCTTTTGATCCATATGTTTTATCCTGCTTTTTAGAATACTGTCCCCCACCCCCAGTTCCCTTCTCTTGACCATACTCTTTGGTCCCTGTAGAACCCAAAACCCAGCTCAGAGGAAATCTCCATGATTGCAGAGCAGTTGTCCATGGAGAAGGAGGTGGTGAGGGTCTGGTTCTGCAACCGACGCCAGAAGGAGAAGCGAATCAACTGCCCAGTAGCCACACCCATCAAATCACCTGTGTATAATTCCCGGTTGGTAAGTGATCAGGAACCAAGCATCTGCCTAACATCTGGGGGACGAGATGCGTGCAGGGCAAAGAGTCTTCCCATCCTGTGAAAGGTGGTGGTTGGGGGATAGAGAGAGGCAAAGCATGCAGTAAATAAACAACCAAATAAATGCAGTATACAGACTACATATGCTATGAAGACTAGAGAAGGGTGAAGGGATAGAAAGTGATGGTGGGAGATGCTCTTTTAAAGGGAGGTCAGAGAGGACCTCCTTGATAAGGCAGCATTTGAAAAGAGACCTGGAGCTGTAAAGGGATGACATATACAGCTGTCTGGGGGAGGAGTGCTCTAGATGGAGAGATCAGCAAGTGAAAGGACACAGCATATTTGAGGAACAGCAAGAAGCCAGTGTAGCTGGAGCACAGCAAGAAGGGTCAAGCCCTGGGCGAGGATGTCAGGGCAGTAATAGCGAGCAGACCACCCAAGGGCTCAGCAGCCACGGAAAGGACCTTGGCTTTTAGTTTAAGTAAAATGAGAAGCCACTGGATGGCTGTAGGCGGAGATGCCTGAGCTGGTGACAGGGCAGCTGTGTGGAGTATAATCTGTATGTAAGCAGGAGACCAGGAGGGCTGCAGTAATCAGGCGGGGTAGGGGAGGCTTGGCCTAGGGTGGGAGCCATGGTGATGAGGAGGAGGAGGAGTTGCATTCTGGATGTACTTTGCACAGCTATGAGCCGCACTCAGGCGGGGACTATGAGAAATGTGGGTTTTGGTCTGAGCAACAGGTTGGGAGGCACTGCCGTGTTTTGAAATGAAGAAAACTGCAGGAAGAGCAGGTTGGAGGGAAAAAGCTAAGAATTTGAGGTTGCTCACGTTAAGTTGAGCATGCCTTTTAGGCATCCGAGGAAGTATCACAGAGTTCTGTGACTCTGGTGTTCAAGGAAGCAGCCAGGGCTTGGAGTAATTTGGAATCTCAGGCAGACATGGAAATTTGGAGAGCAAGATGTATCTTGAGATGTAGGGTGAGATGGTACCTGGAGGTTGGGGTAGAAGGTTCTCCTTCTCTGGGGAAGATGATGGTTGAAAGTTAAGTTGGGAATAATGAAGTTGTGCTTGAGTCTTTCGGCACAAGCCTGAATGGGTGAAATTCAGCGTAGTCAGAGTGAGACATAACTATCTCATAAAAGCTATATCGCTGTTGGCTGGGCACCCATAGCTCAGTGGTTAGGGTGCCAGCCACATGCACTGAGGCTGCTGGGTTTAATCCCAGCCTTAACTTGCTAAAACAATAACAATAACAGCATCAAACATAGCTAGGCATTGTGGTGGATGGCACACAATGCCCTCCCCCAGCTGCTGGGGAGGCTGAGACAAGAAAATCACTTAAGCCCAAGACCTTGAGGTTGCTGTGAGCTGTGGTTCCATGGCACTCTACTGAGGGCAACAAAGTAAGACTCTGTCTCAATTAAAAAAAAAAACAAAACAAAACTATATCACTGTTGATTCTTTACTATCTAATGACCATCTACCATATATTGGTTTTTGTGCTGACTGTTGGGGAACACAAGGATAAATACTATTTGTTCCCTGTCCCAGAGGACTTCACTGCCTAGCAAAGGAACAGACAAATAAATGGATGACAAGCAGCATGATTGCTCATCTCTCTGCAATGGTGTTCAACTTGTTTTTAATCTCACAGCACACTTGAACCTATAGTTAAACTTTCACAGCACACTTAGATTAGGTTGATTTAAAAAAGAGTAAGAAAAGGACTATACTTTCTGTGCTTTGAACTTCTTTTGAAAATAATGAATGATCTTTAAAAGATTTCATGGCACACCTAAGATCCTCTCACTATATACCAATTGAAAATGTATGGTGCCCCAAGATCGCTTTAATGTACACAGCTATGATTTAAAATTAATAAAAAAGGAAAGAAAATCACTGCTCTAGGAGAACTTAGGCACAGCAGGTGACAAAGGGCAGGTGGGAGGTGATACTTAGGGCAGCCTTCCCCAAGGTAATTTAGAGGCCTTACTGAGTCAGAAAGGAGTGAGAGGCAGACAGGCGTGGGATGGAGCCCTCACCGGGAGAAGGCATGAAAACAGTGGCGTGGAGCAGGGAATGTGCCTCACATTCCCGAGACTGCATGTGGTTCCGTGTGGAGGAATGTGGAACGTGACGCTGGACAGACCAGCAAGGGTTCAGCTAGGAAGGGATTGTATACAACGTCGAGGAACCCAAGGTTTGCAAGAATCTCTAAAGGATTTCAAGGAGGGCATTGCCATGATCTAATTTGCTTTTTTAGTTGCTCACTCTGACTGCAGGATAAAGGGTGGGTAGAGTTTGGTTGCAGGGAGACCAGTTAGGACGTGCACTGCAGCTACCCAGGAGTAAAATAATGAGGGTGAAGCAAACCCACATGGTAAGAATGAGAGGGACGGGAGAGATTCCAGGGATAATTAAAAGGTCTTGGTTAATAAATTGAAAGTTGGGCGGGGGCAGGAAGAGCTATAATGAAAAGATAATCCTCTGAGATGACGCCCAGCATTCAGACTGGGCCGACTGGGGAGATGGTAGGGCTGTTTATGGAACAAGCAGATGGAGAGGAGCTGATTTGGAAGTGGGGAGGAGTCATGATTGCAGTTTTTTTTATCATTATGATGTACAGTGAGGCCTGCAGGACGCTCAAGTGGGAATGTCCCTGGGTCCCTGAATTAAGGATCTGGAGGTCAGGAGGGAAGGTTCTGTCTCAATACAGCCATAGATGAGGAGCTATGAGCATACAGCTGGTGGCTGAAAGCTTGGGTGAGGAGGGACTCAGCTGTGGAGGAAGCAAGGAGGAAGGTCTGCATCCAAACCCTGAGGAACACCAGCATTTGAGAGACAGGCACAGGAAGAGGATCAGGGAGGAGGCTGCAACCCAACAGGTTTGAGGGTGCTGGGCAGGGATGAGCCGTACGGATGAGCTAAGGGAACCCAGAGCAAAGACCCTGAGATCAGAGCGGGGTCTGGGCGGGTAGAAGCTTTATTTGCTTGGAGAGCAGCTTAAGAATCAGCAAGAGTTGCACACCAGGCAGAAGGAACAGCCTGTGAGAAGGCGCAGAATTACAAAACAACAAGATGCATTTGGGGAAGCATAAGCATTTCAGTCTGGCTGAGGCCAAGGATTTGGGGTTAAAAATCAGAGAGGTTGCTGAGAGCTGGATCATGGTGGGCTACGGATGCTGAATCACCCAAAAGGCTGGAAGGAACTATCGAACATTTCAGGTTGGAGGCAACATGCTATTCATTCTTCATTCCTTCCTTAAATATTCATGGAGCACCCACTGGGGATAGAGTGGCGTACTACACATGTGCGGTCTCCACTTATAATCTAGCTGAGAAGACAGATGCTCAATGTGCTATTTGTGATGAAGTCTTCAGGGAAGATGAGCAGGTGTTTGAGGGACCTCACCCAGTCCCGGGCATCAGGGGCTTCTCTGATGAATGATGTTTAAACTGACACCAGGAAAATGAATGTCACCATTTGTGAGGAGAAGAATCTGAGGTGGGGGTGGGGTAGGAAGGAGGGAGTGTGAGGATGAACATTGTAGGCAAAGGGAATAGTGTGTGCAAAGGCTCTGAGGTTGGTGATGGGGGGAGCAGAAGAGGAAGCATAGATGGCTGGAATGGGCTGGAAGCCAGGGGTGAAGAAGAGCATGAATGAGGCAGCCAGCCTAGGAGGCCGGGGATTATCCGGGCATTGTAGGTCATGTTAAGGAACTTGGACATGGCGTAGGAGCCATGGATATGTTCAAAGGTGGGGCTTTATTTAGAACTAATGGGAAATAGGTACTTGCTTTTTGGTTCAATTCCAACCCAGGACACCGACATGGAGGGAAAAAGTGGGAGGCCTCGAGGAGCTAACGAAGGGGCCCTGTTGTTATCAGCATTCATTCAACACATGTTTACTGGGCACCGGCAAAGTTCCAGGCACCGCAGGAGGCACTGGGGATGCAGCAGGGAACCCCATGGGCATCAGCCCGGCTTCATGAAGTCTGCAGGCAAATGGCGAGAAACATTAAATAGTTACACTTGGCTCATGATGCCAAGAAGGAAGAGCACGGAGAAAATTCCATAATCCTGTCTTCTCAGGTCTGAGAATTCCATTATCCTGTCTTCTCAGGTTTGAGACAGTCCCTTGGAACTAGTACATAGTTTCTTCTGCTTCTGGTATAAAATGATTTCCAGGATATAGAATTAACTTCAAAAAAAAGGCAAAATGGTACAGATTAATGTGAGCAGAATATATATACCATAGATATAAAGTGTATATATACCACATGTGTATAGTATATATACAATATATACCATATTGTATACACATACGCAGTAAATATGTGTATATACATATATAATAATATATACCACATATATATATATAAAGTGTATACATACCATATGTATATAATAGATATATACCACATATATGTGTGTGTACACACACACACAGTAAAACCTCTGTAAGTTGACCACCAAAGGGACTGTAACGAACTGGTCAACATATAGAGGGGGCCAACATAAGGAACTGGGCCTACTATATTGATATGTACACCCGGAGCATATCTGGTCTATGAAAATTAGGTCAACTTAAGGAGGTGGTCAATGTAGGGAGGAGGTCAACTACGGAGCTTCTACTGTATACAGAAAATTAAAAAGGGGGTAACCATATATATGGAAGTTTGCATATGCACAGCCTGTGTCCAGAAGGAAACAGAAGAAGCTGGTCACAGTGACTCAATACATTATTATTTCTTCAAAAACAATAAATTTCTTGGGTGTGGCAGGAGGAGCCAGGAAGAGCAGAGGGAGGGAGATTATTGATAACATCTCTTGCTACTCTGCCACCCTCCCAAACCATGCCCCACACCCATCTCCACCCTCACCCCCAGCCTACTGAGGCGGCTCACTGTGTAAGGAAAGGTAAACGCAGGCAGGGAAAACCACCACTGATTAATGAGGAAATGAATACATGCTGGGTCCTGTTAGGATGGGATCTTCCAAATCGGGGAGGAGAGGAATAGCAAATCTTAGGTCCCTGAGCAGAACTTGCCTTTCAGTATCCCTTGAAGACACTGGGCTGAGCTTCCCCTGTCAGCAAGAAAAGAATGAGAGGGAGTGAAAGAATGTCGATCTCAGCTCAAAAGAAGAGTTGAATAACATCTGGAGATAATACAGCGGTTGACAGCTTCTTACTTCAGGAAGGAAAGGAACGTACGTGTAGCAAGCTGGCACTTATTGCCAGCCCTTAGGTTGAAAGCTTTAAGGATATTATCTCATTAGGTCTGAATTAGAAGAAAATATACTATTTTGTGGATGAGAAAACCAATCTCAGTGGGGTTGAGTAACTTGTCCAAAGTCACATGGATAGCAGCTGGTGGAACTGGATTCTTCTCCCCAATCTATTGGGCTCCGCAGTCCATCCTTTCTATTTCATATATATATATGTGAATGAGCCAGCCAGCGTTTCATAGATATGTGAAAGTCTCTGTTGGCCAGTCACCCAGGCTAGAGTGCCATGGCATCAGCTTAGCTCCTAGCAACCTCAAATTCTTGGGCTCAAGCCGTCTTCTTGCTTCAGCCTCTGGAGTAGCTAAGACTACTACTACCTGTAGCTGTGGCACCTGGCATGACACCCAGCTAGTTTTTCTATTTTTAGTAGATATGGGGTCTACTCTTGCTCAAGCTGGGCTTGAACCCCTGAATTCAAGCAATCCTCCCTCCTCGACCTCCCAGAGGACAGGCATGAGCTACCGCATCCAGTCTATTTCTTTTATAGCTTACCCTGGGTTATCCTGGGATAGTAAAAGTGTAGGGGAGGTTTGTGAATTGCATAGGAGGTTATATCAAATTATCTCAGACTCCTTGCTAATCTCAGAGCTGCTGATGCTATGAGGCCTCCAGAGGAAACGGAAAGGTATCAGAGAGCAAAGTTACCTCCTCCAGAAATCTCTGGAGAGATCCATGGTCCATTCATTCATCAGGTGGGAAAGTCCAAAACAGAGTTTTGAGGGCTGGGCACTCTGCTGCTCTGAGGAAAAGCAAGGTTTATTTTAGGAAGGAAGGAATGGAGGCCAGCAAAGAGGCAGCCAGCCTACAGCACCGGCCGTAGCATGGTCCAAGAAGAAGCTTGCTCTTTTCACTGCCAGGGCACTTGAGCAAGGTAGCCTTTGGGCTGGCAGTGTCAAAGAAACCTTGCCAGAGGACACATGGCAGGGAGGGGAGGGTTTGGCATCAGCACCAGGGAGCTTCTGGAGCAGACTGGAACTAGAGCTGGGTGTCTGTATGTGGTCCAGAGGCTGTCCTATAAAAAGGAGGATGGAGTGGAGGTTTGTGACTAGGAAATTACAAAGGAAGCCAAGCCCTGGTCTCTGCAGAGTCTGAGTCCAGCATCAGACCGACCGGAAGTTGGAGAAGGGAGCAGGACTGGCCATTTACAAGCTTCTGTTGTTTTTCAGGTCTCCCCCTCAGGGTCTCTGGGTCCCCTCCCTCTCCCTCCTGTCCACAGCACCATCCCTGGAACAGGTGAGCTTTCAAATGAAGCTTCTAACACCAGAATTGCTTTAAATATGGGATATTAGAACTGAAAGGTACCTGAGTCAGCCTTTCCTAAATGTATTTCAAAGGATATTAAAATCCATGTTGTGAAAAAACGATTCCATGATCATTTAAGTTAGGGAAATGCTGACATAAGCCAAGTTCAGACAAGTGTGTGTTTGTTTTTTGTTTCGTTTTAATCGCAGCACTTCTCAGCACTCAAAGTGCACGGTGCATTCAGGATGAGCCGTGTGGAGCTGAAGGGAGGCAGGGCTTTCCATACAAATTTTCTACAAATGAAATTTCTCTATTTTAAAAAACTGCTTGTATAATTTCAAAGAAACTAAATGCAGGTAACCGTGCGTCCAAGGGTGCCCAGGACAGTTTCAGTGTCTGCCTCATGTCCTGACATAATTATCAATAGCACTTCCTTCTACTGTTCACAGTGGCTAAGTTTGGATGGTAAAATATATGTCACCCTATCCACAGAACACAGTTGGGGAGACACAAACACAAGAAGGAATCCAAACCTGTCATTTTACAGAGGATGCAAATGAGTTTCAGGGAAGTAAAACAGGTCGGCACAGGCCACAGAGCTGTTTAGTGGCTGGCTCGGAACTGAGACAAGACTCGGTCCCTTCACTCCGGGTTCAGTGCTCTTTCTAGAAGACTGTGCACTTTTTCCTTGTGGAGATGGGAGCACTGGGAAGGCTGGAGGGCTTCAATTGTGCTTCCATGTTCTCTTTCTCCGTGTGCACTTTCCCTCTGTCCTCTCCCCTTTCTTGCTCTTTCCTCCTCCCACCTCTTGGTCTTGGGCTGCATATGCCCAGCCCAGGGTGTGTCCCAGAGTCAGATGATTTTGGCATCTGTCCTTCTCACATTTGTCAAGTCTTGGACTTGCAGAACCAGCCACTCCACTCTCAAGGGCCTGGGATGCAGACAGCATTTGTGATGACAGCCCCTCTGGGGACAGGCAGAGGTTGATGTAAACAGGGTAGGAGGCTGCCGATGGGTGGGGGATAGGAAGAGGGGAAGGTGACTTTGGGGATGCACTGGGAAATCAAGTGTCTGAAGGGCCATGTCACGAGGTCCCAAGACCCAGCAGCATGATTTTCCCCTTGTTTTTGCCTCTTCTTGTCCTCAGTAACGTCATCCTGTTCCCCTGGGAACAACAGCAGGCCTTCGTCTCCTGGCTCAGGACTCCACACCAGCAGCCCCACTGCATCTCAAAATAACTCCAAAGCAGCAGTGAATTCCTCCTCCAGTTTTAACTCTTCAGGGTAAGATGGAAGGAAGCGTACACAGACAGCCCAGCAGGGCCACGGGACATGTGAGAGGTTGGGTCAATGCCTTGGGAAATAAAGCTTGTCACAGAGTTGGAAAAAAGGAATGTGGGATAGGAGAGGGCTAAGTAGAGAGCGGCCTGGACTTCATCCCTAGGGAGTGAGGATTTAAAAAAGAAACTTCAGCCAGTGAGCAGTCCTGGCAAGGAGCTGATGTCGACAAAGCCAAAATTTCCATCCTCACTTTGAAGGGTGGAAATTTCCAAATGCTGTAGGGAGAAAGGGCCAGTTCCTTCCCTGGGCTTAGGAGTATTCCATTTTATGCCAGGAACCCAGTTCTTGGGATGTTCTGATGGACTCTAGTGCTTAGGCACAAAGAAAAGCACGGGCCTCAAGCATGGCTGACATGGGGAGAGAGGAAGGTGCTGCTGCCTTCTGCTCCCATCTGGAATGCAGTGGGGAAGCAGCCTCCTGGGCCTTAGTTCATGAAGGAAAGAATTTATGCTAAAAAGTATCTTGAGAGCTGATGCCTTGAGAGAGATTCTGCTCTCATTCTGAACAAAGCAGAGATTTGAAAGTTAGGCAATGGGTTATAGACCTTAGCCTGTTGGAAGAGATGAATCCACTTATCCAAATCCAGGCAGTTCAGCAAGGCAGCCAGCTCTTACTGGCCAATGGTTGAGAGCCCAGAAAGTTGGGGCTCCTCACTTACTTTCATGGAGAGATAGAAAGGGAAAGAGGTGCAATGGAGGGGGAAAAGAGAGAAACAATATATATTAGTAGCTTTAAAAAATTGTTTTATGCCTATAGGCCCAGCTACTTGGGAGGCTGAGGCAAGAGAATCACCTGAGCCCAAGAGCTGGAGGTTGCTGTGACCAGGGTGACTCTACCCAGGGTGACAAAGTGAGACTCTGTCTCTAAAATAAATAAAATAAAAAAATGTGTTTTGAGATATTCATATACCATAACATTCATCACTTTGAAGTGTACAGTTCAGTAATTTCTTTTGTTTTTATTTATTTATTTATTTATTTATTTTTTGAGACAGGCTCTTGCTCTGTTGCCTGGAGTAGAGTGTAGTGGCATCATCCTACCTCACAGCAACCCCATACTCCTGGTCTTAAGTGATCCTCCTGCCTCAGCCTCCCAAGTATCCGGGACTACAGGTGCCCACTACCACGCCTGGTTAATTTTTCTACTTTTTGTAGAAACTCTTGGCGTGAAGTGATCCTCCCACTACGGCCTTCCAGAATGCTAGGAATATGAACATGAGCTACAGTGCCCAGGCTGCTCAATAGTTTTTAATATAATAAAAAAGTTATACAGCTATCACCATTATATAGTTCTGGAACATTGTCACCACCCCGTACAAAACCCCTCCATCTGTTAGCAGTTGCTCCCCACTTTTTTTTTTTTTAAGAGACAGAGTCTTACTTTGTGGCCCTTGGTAGAGTGCTATGGCGTCACAGCTCACAGCAACCTCCAGCTCTTGGGCTTAGGCAATTCTCTTGCCTCAGCCTCCCAAGTAGCTGGGACTACAGGCGCCCCCCACAATGCCTGGCTATTTTTTTTGTTGCAGTTTGGCGGGGGCTGGGTTTGAACCCACCACCCTCAGTATATGGGGCTGGCACCCTACTCACTGAGCCACAGGCGCCACCCCACTCCCCACTCTTATCTTCCCACATCCCACTGGTAGCTTTATGATTGACCTGTTCCTTCCTTCCTTCCAGATCCTGGTACCGATGGAATCATCCCACCTACCTCCACTGAGACCAAAAAGTTTCTCCTACCCCACCCTGCCCTGTATTGCCACTGGAAGGAAGGGAGTCATGCCTTCTCTGTATGGACAGATTGTTTTCAGAAGAGTGAAAGAAAATCCCCATTATCAATGAAAACCCTTCTTCAGGAGCAAGGCCCTCCGGAGATCCAAACTGTGATTGAACCATGTTCTGACTCCGAATGCTCTTGATACATAACCCTTCCTAGGAGTTTACCATTTTCACCTTCCTTGCCTGTGCCCTTACTTTCTAGTTTTAAGTACTTTAGACAGCTTCACTGTGGCATAGTCTTTCAGATAAAGGACTTCTTATTATTCTCCAACTCAACTCTGGGCTTCTGGGGATAGCCATTTGCCTGGCGTGCCAAACTATTAGAAGGTGAGACTCTGAGGTTAGCCATAAGCTCTGGACTGATCCCAAAAGCTGTGAAAAGATTTGAATCTGATATCTCCTCCCCAAAGCCTTCATGTTTTCTCTGTTCAGAAAAGTTTTCTGACTGAATCTTCATTTCACTCCATTTTTTTTTTCGAGACAGAGTCTTAGTATGTCGCCCTCAGTAGAGTGCTGTAGTGTCACAGCTCACAGCAACCTCAAACTCTAGGGCTTAAGTGATTCTTTTGCCTCAGCCTCCTGAATAGCTGGGACTATAGGCGCCCACCACAACACCCAGCTATTTTTATTTTATTTTATTTTATTTTTGAGACAGAGTCTCACTATGTCACCCTTGGTAGCACCCAGCTATGTTTAGAGATGGGATCTTCTTGTCCAGGCTGGTCTGGAAGTCTTGACCTCAAGCCATCCACCCACCTTGGCCTCCCAGAGTGCTAGGATTACAGGCATGGTCCACCTCTCCTGGTCTTGATTATTTGTATTAGATGTTATTTGGTGGAAAGAGCACTAGATTTTTTTTTTTTTTTTTTGAGACAGAGTCTCATTATGTCACCATCAGTACATTGGTAGAGTGCTGGGACATCACAGCTCACAGCAACTTCAAACTCTTGGGCTTAAGCAATTCTCTTGCCTCAGCTTCCCAAGTAGCTGGCACTACAGGCACCTGGCACTATGCCTGTCTATTTTTTTGTTGCAGTTGTCATTGTTGTTTAGCCGGCCTGAGCTGGGTTTGAACCCACCAGCCTTGGTGCATACGGCTGGCACTGTAACCACTGTGCTATGGGAGCCAAGCCTCACTCCATTTTCTTTGTAACCTTGCTCCTTTTCTACATCTGAATCCATCCATTAGTGTGTCCTCCTTTCCCCAAGCCCATTGCTCCATCCACCAGGGCTCCCCTGTCTGCCCAGAGTTCAGATGTGCTTGCTCTTTCTCTCCCTCTCTGTTTCTCCCCATCCAGTCCTCTCTCCTTTCTCTCGGCTGCAGAAAAGGAAGAACACAAGAGCAAATACACAAAAATTATGCTGGCAAAATACCTGTATATAGCCCTTTCCTGTTTTTGCATTATGTTCTTCTCTCCTTAATGTGGAATTTTCCAGCACAATGTTTAACTCAGGTGTGAATTTTAAAAATGTCTCTGTAATATTTTACTTTTTTTTTTTTAAAAAAAAAAAAAAAGGAAAAAATACCAAAGTGTGAAATACTGTGCTAGTTTCCACAGCGCTCCCACGTGGGCTGGGAATCTTTGTTGACTTTTTCGAGAACATTGTCACTAGAGTTTCCTTTTCTGTGGGCCAAGTGTGTAGAGGCGTAACATAAAGCCATTTCAGAAATGGTAACTTCAAATAGAAAAGACTGCATATCCAGGAATCTGTTGAGATCCAAAGGAATCTCTCTGTTCCTAAATGAATTTTTATAGTGATTATAAAAGCTATTTCACTCTTGATAAGAAGAGGTTTAGATTTTATTGTTCTGTGCCTCTTTGTTGTGGAGGGAATGTAAGAAGATGGAATGGGACGGGAAAAATGCTTCATAAAGTGAATTGGTTCATAAAGTGTATGACTCCCAAAACTTAAGGTAAAGATGTCCTACATTAATATAGGGCCCTGAAGAGTTCAGAGTTCTTCCTCTTTGTGACAGAACAACCTTGAGGGAAGACTAGGCAAGAAATTAGTTTCCTCAATTTTGGAAGGGAGAGAATGATGATTGTTAAATTTGAAGTCAATTTAGAGACATAAAAGATGGAGGCTGAGGCTGATATCATAGCTCAGCTATCTCAAATGTCAATTATTCATTATTTACAATGCAAAACAATAAATATTTAAGGCAAAGGGTAATTTCACAATCCTATACATTTGGCTTTGGACTGTGCTTTGACTTTTGGCAGGAGGTTGAGGGGCAGGGAAGCTATCCATGTGGTTTCCCTTAGATTAATACAAATTTGAATAGTTAACCGTTGCTGAGTTAACATTGATCTTGGGAAAGAGAGGCCCTTCAAGCAGGTAATGGCTGATGGAGAAAAATTAAAATCGGGTTTAAACATTTGTTGCAAATAATATTCACGTGGGGAATCAGTACACAAATCATTAAGAGTTAACTGTGCCTGATGCTTGGATGGGGCTGATGTTAAGGCCTCTATTTCATGCCGTGACATGGAAGAAGGCCTATTGGTAGTGATTACTTTCTCAAGATCTAGTTAAAAGGGGCTGGGTGTGTAGCAAAGAGATAGAAGAACCTTCAGCAGTAATCTAAGCATACAAAGGGACTACGACACCACCCGTGAGCCCATCTGTGCATATGTTTACATACATGTGTGCGTTTCCCCTGTATACTCACATGCTAGAGCTGACCCTTTCCTACAGCAATCCTGGCTGCCTTGACATCCTGCTCAGGTGAGTGGTGAAAGTTGATCCCCTGCACTGCCCAAAACTCTGGTTTTCATGCATTTGCCTATGGTTTTATGAAAGAAATAGAATTATAGCCCTAGTGGTACAGCCTCTGGTAGCTTCCCTGCCCTGTTAACTCAGATAGTTGCTGAACAGAGTCAAACTTGAAAGTGGCACAAATTCACTTTAATGTCTGCATAATTCTATAAAATCCATAATTCCAGGGATTAGCTTCTTCAGCATCTAATTAGGGTCAAGAAAGAACATCTAGGTGCAGTGGCTTACACCTATAATCCTAGCACTTTGGGAGGCCAAGGCGGGTGGATTGCTTGAGCTTAGGAGTTCAAGACCAGCCTGAGCAAGAGTGAGACCCTATCTCTACTAAAAATAGAAAAACTAGGCGGGTGATGTGGTGAGTGCCTGCAGTCCAACTACTTGGGAGGCTGAGGCAAGAGGATCTCTTGAGTACAAGAGTTTGAGGTTACTGTGAGCAAGGACACCATAGCATGCTACTCAGAGAGACAGAGTGAGACTGTCTCAAAACAAAAAGAGCATCCAGGGGCAACAACCAGTCATTGCCAAGGGAGAAAGAAAAGGAAAAAAAGATTGCTCTGCTGCTTTTTAAATGTTCTTTCTTTTTTTCAAATTTTCTTTTATACGCTGATGTTTAGTTGATTCAAAGCTGGAGGGTTTCTGGGTTTCTAAGACAAAGTAAAGACTTTTGGTCTGACTCAGAGAATTAGTTTATTAGTCTCATGACTCAAATCAGGTAACCTCCTGATCCCCAGGTTTCCAGGGCAGTGACCTCCCTCCCTGTGCATCCTGCAGGCTCCTATCATATTGTGTTGCCTCTTCTACTTCCTCTCCGTGTAGAGGGGACTTCTGTGAAATTGAGACTTTTTGTACCCCCATACCTAACATTATGACTAGCACATAATAGCCAATTCAGATTTTAAAACATGGGCCAGGCATGCTGGCTCACACCTGTAATCCTAGCACTTTGGAAGCCCAAGGCAGGTGGCTCACTTGAAGGCAGGAGTTTCAGACCAGCCTGGGTAACAGTGAGAACCTGTCCCTACAAAAAATAAAAGTTAGTGGGCGGCACTCATGGCTCAAAGGAGTAGGGCGCCAGCCCCATATACTGGAGGTGGTGGGTTCAAACTTGGCCCCAGCTAAAAACTGTAAAATAAATAAATAAATAAAAGGTAGCTTGGCATGGCAGTACACACCTGTAGAACCAGCCCCTGAGGAGGTTGAGGCAGGAGGATTGCATAAGCTCAGGAGTTTGAGGTTGCTGTGAGCTACGATGGACGCCACTGCACCTCTAGCCCAGGCAAAAGAGAGACTGTTTCAAAAATATACATATATTTTTAATGGAATTCCTTCTCCCCCCCCCCAAATAACTTCTAACACCCTTCACTGAGGTAGAAGCTGTGAGTATATAAGAATATAGTAAACATCTGTAGGAAATTTTTGTTGTATGGACACAGAATATCTTGGTGATTAAGGACATGACCTCCAGAGTTGTATTGCCTGGGTTTGTACCCAACTCTGTCTCTTAATAATCATGTCACCTAGGGAAATTCTTGAGTGCTCTTTGCCTCAGTTTCTTACCTGTGAAATGGGGATAACAATAGGGGATAACCTAACCTATCCGTAGAGTTGTGAGAATTAAATGAATACACACACACACACACACATTATATTAACACATATATAGACCAACGCCTGATACATTCCACTTGGTGCAATATAGGTGTTATTTGTGGTCATTGTGATTCTTATCATTAAAGTGAATTGGTGAAGAGTTTCCTGTCCCCTGCTCTTCCCCAACAGCCTAGAACTTTTTGGGGCATACTATTGTTGACATGGATCTCACTGGGTGGGACAGGGATTGTGGCCAAAGATATACACAGTAATAAAATTTAATTCCAGGTAATAAAGCTTGAACCTGAAATCCCAGCCACTCCAGATCAGAAAGGCCTAATATCCTAAGAAGAACTGGCACCTTCCGTTATCTCCTCAGTCTTTAGACTCCTGTATCTAAATACTAAAAACTGTCCTGTTGTGGAAAATGATGACAGCTAGAGGAAAGTCCCAGATTCAAATGCTGGAAGGAAAAAAAATATTGCAATAAAAACAAATGGGAAAAAGGTCAAGATTTGCATACTATCCATTTACTGAAATAGATCCTTCCATGTTTTCTTTCTTTAGACCAGCAGTTCTCAACCTGTGGGTTGCGACCCCCCCTTTGAACTGTATTAAAGGGTTGTGGCATTAGGAAGGTTGAGAACCACTGCTTTAGACTATCATTACCTCTTACCTGGTCCATCTCAACACAAGTCTAACAGGTCTTCTCTAATTCATTTTACATGAATTTTTGTTGACTGACCCTAGAACAGAGATTCTCAACGTTGGTTACACACTGGAATGACATAGGAAGTTTTAAAAATGATTGATGTCCACACAGAGATTATGATTTACTTTGGGATGTGGTCTGAACATTAGGTTTTTTTTTTTTTTTTGAGACATGATCTCAACTTGTCACTCATGCTGAAGTGTAGAGGTGTGACCAGAGCAACCTCAAACTCCTGAGCTCTCCCAACTCTCCTGCTTTAGCCTCCGAAGTAGGTAGGGCCATAGGTACATGACACAATATCTAAATTTTTTTTTTTAGAGACAGAGTCTCACTTTGTCACCCTCGGTAGACTGCTGTGGCGTCACAGCTCACAGCAACCTCCAGCTCTTGGACTTAGGCGATTCTCTTGCCTCAGCCTCCTGAGTTAGCTGGGACCACAGGTATATGGGGCCAGCACCCTACTCACTGAGCCATAGGTGCTGCCCCAATATCTAAATTTTTTAAAAAAATTTTCATAGAGCTGGGGTCTCACTGTGTTGCCCAGGCTGGTCTCAAACTCCTGGGCTCAGCTGGCATTGGGATTTTCAAAAGCTTTTCAGGTGATTCTACTGTGCTATCAAGGATAAGGACCACTGTCCAAATGTGCACAAATAACTAAGAATTTTATTAAAATGTAGATTCTGGGCCCAACACGGTGGCTCATGCCTGTAATCCTAGCACTCTGGGAGGCTGAGGCAGGAGGATTGCTTGAGCTTAAGAGTTCAAGATCAGCCTAAGCAAGAGTACGATCCCCATCTCTACTTAAAAAACAGAATAATTAGCTGGCCATTGTGGTGGGCACCTGTAGTCCCAGCTACTTGAGGATCACTTGAACCCAGGGGTTTCAGGTTGTTGTGAGCTGGGCCTACACCATGGCACTCTAGCCTAGGCAACAGAGTGAGACTCTGTCTCAAAAAAAAAAAAAAAAAATGCAGATTCTGACTTAGTAGATCTGGGATTAGGGTCTGGGAGTCTGTGTTTCTAACACACTCCCAGGTGGTGTAGATTTTGCTAGTCTGTAGACCATATCCTGAGTAGCAAGGGCGTGGAGAGCATGGTAACATCCCCTAGCTCTATAAGGTGGGATTTCTCTTATTCACATAGTAACAGGCCTTATCCTGGCATCACAGACTAGAAACAGAGGCATTTAAGGACCTCTAATAGCAGTGGTAGAATGTGACTGATATCTGAATGGTTCTTGCATTTAAAAAAATGCATATTCCTAGGCTCCATACCAGACCTACTAAATTACAATATTCAAGTTACAGCCTGCACAGTGTAGTTTGAAAACACTTTCTAAGTGTTATAGATGATTGACAAACTTTAGGAACTACAATATGCTTCCAGTATATTTTTCCAGGCTCATTTCCCACTAATTCAGACAACAAACATTATTACACCTGTCTCATACCATATACTACGGAACAAAGATGAAAACAGTGTCATCCTCACCTTTGAGGAATTGGCAAGATAAAGGACTAAAAGTAGAATATTTACTATTCCCCAGTTATTGTGTAAACACACATCTGCTAAAGGTTTTCTCTTTCTGAGAGGGTCTGGATTCCTCAGCACCCCATCATTGCCTGTCCTAATCAACTAAGCCAGGCACCCTCTTTATCCCATTTGAGCCTGCATACTTCTCTGTTCAAGCTTACTCTGCTTGGTATTAAAATAGACCCAACGTGAAACAAAACGGTAGTTGACATTTATATAGTGACTTCTATGTGCCAACCCATGTTCTAAGCACTTATATATGTAATCTTTTAAAATTCTCCCAAAAACCTTTGAACTGGGTTTTATTACTTATCACCATTCTGAGAAAATGGAGAAATGGAAAAGTTAAGTAACTTGCCCAAAGGCATACCAAGCAAGGTTTACCCTTAAGCCTATGCTTTCCTGCCAAGTTGGTGACAGAGCTGAAATTTAGAATACTGTAACATAATTCTCAGTGACCCTGCCACTTTCCCGTTATCAGTTATTTCTGTGCTTGTTTCACAATATAGATTCAGTACCAGGGCAAGAATGATGTTTTACATCTCCTACAGTGCCTGCTTAGGGTGTATGCACTTAGTAGGTGTTCAATAAATGGTTATTGGCTAGGCTGTCCCTAGCCAATAGGGGAGAGGAGGGGATGGATATTGATTTAAACCGACAGACAACAGATAAACAAGATAGCAACCTGCAGGTCTCACGTCACCACTAGATCCCTTTCACCCTCCCCCGCCAGAAGAAGGAGGACCCTCCAGGCTTTCCCAACGTCCAGCGCCCAGCTCTGGCTCTGCGCTCCGTCCTCCCGGCCAGCAGGTGCCCCCAGACCCCCGGCTTCGCTGCCGCCGCCGCCGTCACAGCCTCGCTCGCTCCCGCTCGCTGCGCCGCTTCCTGTCGCCGCGATCCGGGCCCCGAGCTGTGGGCGCCCAGGCGCCCGAGGGTTCCCGGTGCGCTCCTCTAGGTAACACGCGGCGCCAGCCGTCCAGCCGCGGTGAGCGCGGACCGGTGGCCCATTGGTGGGGAAGGAGGCGGGCAGACGCCCTGGCCTGGCTCGCGGGAGGGGACAGGGCCTCCTGCCTCTGGGCGCCCGGGGCCGCGGGCTGCCGGGATAACGGTCTGGCCCCGGGCTCCCGGGCCGGGCGCGGCCGGCAGTGGCAGGCACGCCCGCGCGGAGGTGCCATCGCCCGCCCTGCGCGACGCCCGAGTCTGCCGCTCGCCGCCAGCCACGCCCGCTCCCAGGCCAGGAGCCAGGTGGACCCGCCTGGCGCTCCTGCTCTCGCGTCTGGAGAGGAGCCCGCCCAGGACTTTTGAGCTGCAATGGCCATTTAAGTACTCTTCCATTCTTTGACAAGGCTAAGAGCAAAAAGCCGAACCTCAGGAGTTCCCAAGGTCACAGAGTTGTATCTGCCATTTACAAATATTCTATTATTTGTTTGTAAATGGGCCACTGTTTGCTACATTCTGCCAGGGAATTAGGATTCATAGAAGAGGACTCTAAAAATACTAATCGGCATATCCAAATGAGCTGATCCGCATTACTGGCCAGTGACCCTGGCATTTAAAAGGAAGTAAGGGCGGCAGTTCTTTTCACTCTGGGTACTTTGTATTTCTGTCCCTTTCTCTGAAAATTGGCCTGGGTGTTATACAAAATGTATCTCAGAACTCCATGTCAAAACTGGACCAGACCATAGAGTTCTTCAATCCTTTTTTTTTTCTTTCCTTTCCTTTTCACCCTCCCTCTCTGCCTTCCTCCCTGTCCCTTCTGCCTCCTTTTTTTTTTTTTTTTTTTATAAATTTTTTGTAAAACCTGAGGCTCTAGGTGAAAGTAATTTGCCCACACTCTTCTGGTTAGTTAGGGGCAGAATTGGTACTCAGGTCTATTATGGAAACTTACTAATTTCTTGAATGGAAATTTGATTTCAGACGAAGGCTGTACAGACCTTGACCTTGATAAAGCCCTTTGTGGATAGCATTCTTGGGAGTGGTTTGTGTACTGAAGTGTGTTGGTCCACAGATACTATTTCACTTGTCAGATTAGAGTTAAGCAATTAAGTGTAGCCATGCAGAAAATTCCTGCTGAAATGAGACAGATATCTGAAATGTTTTTGACTTTTTAAATTTGTAGTTTCGATAGAGGACTCACAATTGGTCGTTTTTAGATTTTAATCTTGTATGACTACAAGATTGACTCAGTTATAGTTGTTCTTGTCCTCATATAGTTGTCACCAGTAAAAATTCCAAAGTGTAGCTTTCTGACATGGTTTCATTTTTAACTGAATAATTGCCTTAAACCTATTTTTGTATTTCAACAAAAACTCCCCTCTTTTACCTCAAAATCCTGCTGCTTTCCTCCTTGGTAAATCTCTGAGTTAGATGTCTGAACTGAATAAGACTAGGATCCCTTCCCCCTCTTTCCAAGAAATCTGGATTCTTTGTTTAGTTCTATATTTAGATTTACCCCAAGTTTAAATTTTGACTAATAAACCTGTGACCTGACTCCAAACCTCAGCTGAAGTTAGCATGACTTAAAATCACATTAAACTGTCATGTGTCATGTGACCTCCAGCAGAAACCAAGGTGGTGGTGGTGTGTTTTTTTCACGAGAGCTTCTCACTGGGATCTATGAAATGCAAAGACATTGTGTAATATATGTGTTTTATTATCCATGTATTACCATCCAAGATCAGTCATCACTGGAGGGGTGTTAATGACATTGACTTATAAATGTGATGTCAGCCTGTCAACTCAGAATACAGTTCCCAGTTTCCAGTGTACAACTTCTACCAGTTGCCAACATGCTATCTTTAAGGAACATACAGTTATAAATATAGCCGTACTTAAAATAGAAGATGCTTGGCTGTGTAGATAAGGAGGAAGTATTTCAATAAAAGTAATATGTTTATGCTATTCTGTAGGAGAAATGAGGACATATATACATAGTGACCCAAAGCTGTTTTCTTAGGGTGCATCCTTTGTTTTTCTGGTTTTGGTCTTTTCATCCTAGGATGGCACTAGCTCTGTGTCTGCAGGTGCTGTGCAGCCTGTGTGGCTGGCTCTCGCTCTATATTTCTTTCTGCCGCCTGAATAAGCACCGAAGCTATGAGTGGAGCTGCCGCCTGGTTACTTTCACCCATGGAGTGCTCTCTATAGGCCTCTCGGCTTACATTGGCTTCATTGATGGCCCATGGCCTTTTACCCACCCAGGTAGGTAGGGGATGGTAGGGGATTTTCTCTCAGGGGTTTATGATTTGAGGGTAGTCTTGGATGGAATTTTTAAACAGAGTTTGTACAACATTGAAGAATAATTCCCATTATAATTTGTTTTGGCATCTTATTCTTCATTGTTAACTCTGATATTGTATATGTCACCTGTTTTTTTTTTTCCTAACTCTACTTTTAAAACACCCTTTTTGTTTGCTTGTTTGTTTTTGAGACATGGTCCTGCTCTGTTGCCTATGCAGTGGTGTTGTCATAGTTCACTGTGACCTCAAACTCCTGGGCTCAAGCAAACCTCCAGCCCTAGCCTCCTAAATAGCTGGGAAACTAGAAGCATGTGCCACTACACCTGCCTAATTTTTCTATTTTTTATAGAGATGGAGTCTTACTATGTTGCTCAGGCTGGTCTAGAGTTCCTAGCTTCAAGCAATCTCCCCATTTCAGCCTCCTGAAGGACTATGATTATAGGCATAAGCCACCATCCCCAGCCTTAAAGCAAATTTTAAACTGCTTGTTACTATTTAGTCAATCATTGTACAAAACATAAACCCAATACCAACATCTTCTACTACCAACCCAAACACAAATAGAACTGTATTTTATCTTATTTTTATTTTTTAAGACAAGAGTCTCACTTCGTTGCCCTCGGTAGAGTGCTCTGGTGTCATAGCTCACAGCAACCTCAAACTTTCGGGCTCAGGCAGTCCCCTTGCCTCAGTCTCCCAAGTAGCTGGGATTACAGGTACCTGCCACAAAGTCTGACTATTTTTAGAGACGGGGGTCTTACTGTTGTTCAAGCTGGTCTTGAACTCCTGAGCTCAAGCAATCCACCCGTTTCAGCCTCCCAGAGTGCTAGGATTATAGGCGTGAGCCACCTCACCTGGCTAGAACTGTGTTTTACGTATTTTTTGGTAAATATGTAATTTAGGCTCAGTCGTAATTCAAAGGATATCATCTTTCCATGTCTATGTAAAAAGGATAAGGTCTTTCTTGTCCTTTTTAATTGTTCCATACTATTGTGTTTTATGCATTTACTATCACTGATTTAACCAAAGCCTTATCTGGGGTAACTACATTAATTTTTAAATGACTAGATGGTATAAGTATTACTTCCTTGAGTATACAAAAATTGCACTCCCTGGGTACAAATGTTGGCTGAGCCTGCCATGTTAAAATACTGCGGATGGGTGGCCTTAACAACAGAAATTTGCTTTTTCTCAATTCTGGAGGCTAGAAGTCCAGATGGAGAAGGTGTTGGAATGTTTGATTCCTTGAGGAATGTCCTCAAGGAGGCCTCTCCTTGGCTTGCGGATGGGCGCCCCCTCTCTGTGTGTATCTATGGTTCTAATGTCTTCAGAGCCCACCCCAATGGTCCTATTTTAACTTAATTACCTCTTTAAAGACCTTTTTTCAAATATAGTCACATTCTGAGGTACTTAGGTTAAGGATTTCATGATACTAATTTGTGGGGATGAGAACACAGTTTATCTCATAACTTCCCTTAGATCCTTTTTATAAAAAAAAAACTTCCCTAGATTTACATATCGAGCTTTGGGGTTTTCCTCAAAACTGTCAAACTGAGATGAAAGCAACGCTTTGGTTTTGTGTTATATCTGAAGATTCTTCATGGTTTCAAACATAGCAGGTCCTTGTCACCTATGTTCTTGGACGTGGGAACACACTAACTTTTGGAGTTCTCTGCAGAGTCTACTTTCAGGATAGGTTAGTATTAATACCACCAGTCTCCCATTAAGCTAAGAAATTAATCTGATGTCAGGACAGAATGACTCAAGACTCTGGAAATAGACTCTTAGCTGGTTTAAAAAGCACATGCCTGCCCTTGTTTTTGTCTTCTTCGCTGATTCAGTAAGATTTGAAAGACAACTTAGGGGCCCTACACAAGGCAGCACAATACTCAGTCACTCAATTTGCTTCTGTCTTGGTTTATTTCAGGCTCACCTAACACACCCCTCCAAGTTCACGTTCTGTGTCTCACCTTGGGCTACTTCATCTTTGACTTGGGATGGTGCATCTACTTCCAGTCCGAGGGGGCCCTGATGCTGGCTCACCACACGCTGAGTATCTTAGGCATTATCATGGCACTGGTGCTTGGGGAGTCAGGCACAGAAGTCAATGCAGTCCTCTTTGGAAGTGAGATTACCAACCCCTTGCTACAGATGCGCTGGTTTCTCCGTGAAACAGGCCACTATCACAGTTTCACTGGAGATGTAGTAGACTTCCTCTTTGTGGCTCTGTTCACTGGAGTGAGGATTGGTGTGGGAGCTCGCCTCCTTTTCTGTGAAATGATCTCACCCACACCCAAGTGGTTTGTGAAGGTTGGCGGAATAGCCATGTATGCCGTGTCTTGGTGTTTTATGTTTAACATCTGGTGCTTTGCATGGAAGAAAAGCATTAAGAAATACCATGCTTGGAGAAGAAGGCGGAGTGAGGAACGGCAGCTAACACATAATGGACATCTCAAGACTTACTAGCTAAGACTTGCTTCACACAATGGACTGGGTTAAGTCAGCCATGGGAACCAGGTTGGAAATTAGACTTATAACAAACTTAGATTTCAAAAAAGGGCTAAATTTTTTGATCAATTTGGTCAGTCTTCAAGTTGAGCATATATCAGTATTAAGACAGTAACTTCTACAGTGACACACTTGTAGAAAGTGAGAATACTTAGTGGTAGTTGGGAATAAGGACTGGCATTTGTTTTCATTTGTAATAACCCTGGGTCCTCTTGCCCTTGGGAGGTTTAATGTTCAGACAGCTGAGAAAGGAACTTGAAAAAGGTTAGTGGTGTTTCTTGTTCCTTCAGGAAGCAACTCCTTTAACAAAAACTTATGCCTGCTTTCCGTGTAGTAATTTATATAAGTTCACCTCCCATTTACTAAAAATGAGGGACTCAGGAAGAGCCATAGCTTTGGCAAGGTCAGGGAATTGGGTCTACTTAATTAAACAAAGGAGGCTAGAAAGATGAGAGTTGAAATTGTGGCAGTGGTAGGGAGTTACTTACTGAACTTCCCTATATCAACTCTATTGGAGGTCCCCAAGACCAGGACTAAAGACTCAGAGAACTCAGTGTCTAGTCTTATCATAGTTTTGATTTATTATAGTGAAAAGATACAAAGAAAAATCAGCAGAAAGAAAAAATACCTAGGACCAAGTCTAGGAGAAACCAGGCACAAGTTTCCAGAATCCTCTCTCAGTGGAATTACTCAGGATGGGCTTAGTTCCTCTAGCAATAGTTCCTGACGATGTGTGAAATTGCTGTCTACTGGGGAAATCATTACAGATTTGGTGCCAAGGTTTTTATTGGGGAAAGGTCATGTAGATAGCCTCTGTTGGGCACCTAGAAACATCAAGACTCTGAAAAGGAAAGCAGGTGTTCAGCATAAACCATATTGTTTGCACAGACAGTTTAGACCTCATGAGCCAATCTTATCTGTTAATGGCAGGAACTCTCCCAAAGTCGGTGTTACCAGATGTCAGCTAAGGGCCAACCTTGCAAGCAGGCCTTTCCAAAGATAGCAGTTCAGGCCTGCTATGTTAACTCTCACATGCACAAAAACCACAGAGCTAGGGGTTTGGATTCCAGATAAATGAGGTGTGGGTAGATTTACCGAGTCCTGTTACACGGGTTCTGCCCTACCAGGAAAACTGTGCCAGTTCTCAGGGCTTTTGTGCATTAATCTCCTAGGCATGTGAGCCCCTATGACTAAATTCCATAGGGATTTGCCATGTGGGTTCCACTGGGTTTGAGATGGCAGTTCAGGTTTCAGCTCGGCTGTACATGTTACAAACTAAAGCCAAAGACTTTTAAAATGTGTAGTGGCCTCAGGTTGATGGGGCTAATTTTTTTTCTTTTTCTTTCTCTTTTCATTTCAGATACATTCCCTTTTAGTTTTTCTTCTTTCTCTTAAAAAGGTGCCACTCCACGGTCAGACTAACATGACAAAGTCAGTCTTGGAAGGAAAAAAAATAAGAACAGAAGCTTAGAATAAGGGGTTAAGAATCAAGAATTCTTGGATTCTTATAATTAATTTTGCTATTCACTTCCAGATCATTTGGGGCAGGTTGTGTAATCTCTGCCTCAGTTTAAACCTATTGTGAATGAATGAAATACCTTGTTGCATATTTCGAGAAGATATTGTGCAGCACTTTATTAATGGAGGTCTTTAAGGCTTGTGTGAAAAAATGATTATGTATTTACTATTTATTTATTTATTTTTACCATGTTATTTAGACCAATAGTGATTCATTAGCTTAGCTGGTGAGCAAGTGTAGGGTGCTATTGAAGTCAAGGCTGAAGGCCAGTAGGAAAGAGGCCATTCTAAGGTCACAAGTAATGCTAACCTAGTGAGTGGCCTTGAAAATGGATGTCATCAACTACGGAAACCAGGCATGAGAAAGTGGTTGGAACTGTGTAAAGCCATTACTGTTAGGGGAAAAGCAACTTTAAAGGCATGGGTCTTTAAAAATAACTGTCATTTGGTTAAAAACTTTTGCTGGGCATCGAAATAATCCGACAGCATCTCCACTAGTATCCCTGAAATACTGATGAGCTTCTTTCCAACAAAATTGTGGTCAAAGTAGGATGCTGGGGAATGCTGATTTTAGCAAAAGCTTTGTAGAAAAGAGTGGCTTGGCGCATGAGCTTAAAAGAAAAATAGAAAAAAAGAAAAAGCTAGCTCTTGAATTTGGGCACAGTGCCACCTGTTTCATACTGGACAAATGAATAAGCTTAATTTGGTACCAGTTCTTTTCTCCCTTAGCCCTCAGAAGTGAAGGGATTGCAGATCTTGCTATTTTGAAACACTATCATGGAAATGAACATAGTTTTTTGTTTTTTTTTTGAATAATGAGACAACTGAATAATTGATAAGGGGAAGGGAATCCCTCATTCCAGTTTTTCTTGATAGCATAACTCACAGCTACGAAGAAACATGTGAGAGAAAAATATGAACTGAAGCTGACTCAGCAGTTAAGATGCTGAGTCTTTACAGATAAATGAAGGGCTAATTAACATGTGGTCTGCTCAGACAAAATGAAGTACTAATTTGCACTTGGATTACTATGTAATAATAACTAATGCTGTTAAAGAAGGATTTGTATTTCAATACAATTTGTACTAGATTTTATAAAAGTAAAACAACTTTTTATAAATCCAGAGTCTGTCTTTCTATCTTTATTTTATATCTTTATTGTGGTTTGTCAAGAAGTTAAGGAAAAAAAGCCTTTTGGCCTGTAGAATGTTGAGCCATATTCATACTTACCAGTGAAATATCTCTAATCTGCTATTTATCATCAGTCATTAGTATTTTTTATTTTGGGGGTAACAGCTGACATACAGAAAATGGTTTGCAAAAAGAGGGGAAGAACTTAATTTTTTTTTGTTTTTTTTTGTTCTGCCACCTGTTTGGGCAGTTGCCTTGATGATGATGTCCAACAAGTTATCAGACACATTATCTAAAGACAGAGTTCCTGTCTTCAGAACTGGACTTCCAATGCTTAAAATAATCTGGAATACATAGCTGGTACTTAATAAGCATGGATGAGAACATGAGAATATTTTGAATACCCCCACTGGAAAACCTCAAAGAGCAATGTCACCTTTCTAGGGAAAGGACTACTGACCCTGGGGAGGGTGTTTTACCTAGACTGGCTCAGCTCTTCTTAAGGTACTCTATAGATTGAGCCTTCAGAACAATTTAGCTCCTAACAGCTGTAAGGAGACTTTCAGGAAAAAATGTTTAATGCTTTGTGGGTGACTACAGAGATTTTCATCATTTAAAAAAATTAGTTCTGAAATGAATAACCACTGGATTAATTCAATCCTTTGTTTACTATCTTCTGGAGCTTTCCCACAGCAAAATGCCCTCTTTGCTCACAGTTAGAACCTTGGGTCTGTTTAAGTTTGGAAGGATCTTGAAAACAGCTTGCCAAGAGGTTTTGTATGCAAGGAAGAGAAGGTGAATTAGGAAACTTTCCCAGTTTGTTTTTTTCCTGAAGCTTAAGTAGGGAGGCATTCTTGAAGGAAAGAGGGGAACTAATTTTTGAGATGCATGATTTGATGAGTCATTGGGTCCAATTAATTTGATACTTAACACTGTATGTAGCATTACTAGAATAGGGGAAAATAAGGTATTTAGTACGTTTAAGAAAGGTTGACTACATTTGGTGATAAGGTTGCATTTTGATCATGGTATACAGATGAACAGAATTCGTTCCAGTTATATGCAGACAACGCTCAATTTAACTGGGATTCTTCAGGATAGAATCGTCATGCTAGGATACACCAGCAGGTGGCAATATGTCCTGATTTGATCATTAGGAAAGTGCCTTGGAACCCTAATCCACTTCCATTCTTTCCAAAAATAAACATTACAGAATTAGCTGGCTGTGCCCTGAACTGAAAAAAATCAAGCAATAAAGAGTCATCTTGGCCTCTGTTTATCTCCCCCCGCCCCTTTGTACCCCGTTCTAACGTCAGCCTTAGCTCATGCGTCTATTCAGGGATAATGATCCTTTCATTAACTGTTGTGGAATGACTTTTAGAAACAGTATTGTTAAGAGGTAATTGTTTCCTCTCTCCACATCCAGTGTTCATTAGATTTGATTTGCTACTTGATTTTTACAAAATGGCCGAAATCCCTTGCCACCCACACAGCTTTAAGCTCAAGCGTCTGAAAAATAGTTGGATAAAAGGGATAGGAGGCGTTTAAAGACAGGATTGGAGAACTATGTTGAATTATTCAATCATAAAGTCTCTCTACCCAGTAGTAAAACAAAAGCCGAAAAAATATTTGGGAACTCTTCAGAGAGAACCGTAATGCTATTTGCTGGATAACTTACGCTTTTTCTTCTCCCATTTCTTTCCACAACAAGCTTGCTAAGTCTCTATGCAAAGCACCATACTTTTTATCAATTTGGCAAAAATACATTTCATTTTGCCAAGGCAGCCTAAAAGCAATATTTGTACCAAGAAATCCTGGCCCCGGTTCCCAAATCCTCTACTCTCTAGCCCTACACGCCGTCGTCCCCCAGTCCACCCGCGTCCTCTCGCAGGACAAGGCCAGCAGGGGCCTCAGGTGAGCGGCCACCGCCAAAAGCTCTCTGTGCTGGGATCTCGTTGGCCAGGACGCTGGCCCGACCCTGGACGCTGGCTGGCTCGCGTCTCGGTCAGAAGCGCTAGATACGTGTTATCAGAAAATAAGAATGAGCACTTTTCCTTAAGGAATAAAAGTTTCCAGGACGAGGGGGGCGGGTAATTCCCAAAGAGCCTCTCGTGAATTCCTCGGGATCCGGAGGGTGCCCTTTGGCGGTCTCTGGTGAAAGCTTCCTGCGAGCCACACGCCAACGTGCACCTCTCTGGCTTTCACCGGGGCCTCCCGGGGCTGCAGGTTTCCACCTCCCTCCGCCCAGCAGAACTACTTTTCGCTCCCCCCTCCAGGGGCTCGGCGGAGGCGTCCGCGCGGGGGCGGCGCACACCCGGCGGGCGGCGCGCGGGGGCAGCGGGAGCCGGGTGGCGGAGGGATCGCGGGTGAGGCGGCTTCCCGAAGTCAGAGGGGAGGAGGCCAAAATAGTCGGCGGGGGAGGGGAAGAGCGAGCTCGCGCTGGACGCCGCCGGGGCCGGGAAGACAGAACCGGAACCGGAACCCGTGCGCGCGCCCGCAGTGGTCGCGCGGCCCCCCGCCCCCCGCTGGCGGCCTCCGACGCCGTCCACGCGCGCTCCCGCGAGGGCCCCCAGAACCCGGCGAACCGGCCCTGCGCGGGGAGTAGCCGCCGCCGCCTCTGGGACCGAGGCTCCCAGGCCGGGCTGGACTGGAATCTCCCGCCCCTCGCGGGAACCGCCGCCTACCGGAGCGTTGGGGAGGAGCCGCCGCCGCCGCCTCTCCCGACTGCGGAAGAGTCCGGGCCTGAAAGGGATGGGGAGCAGCCCGCGGCGCTGAGAGAGCCGGGTCCCTGTCACCTCGGGCTGCAGGACCCCTCCTCTGGCGCCCGCAGCTTGTCTCGGCGCGCGGAGCCTGGTGGGGGCGGCGAGGGAGACTAAAGGGGTCCCTGGGCCGGGGGACATGGAACCGCGCGGGCCCGGCGCGGGACGTCCCGAGACGCGGCCGAGGCTGCGGCCACGAGCTGCCGGCAGCCCCAGATAGACAGCCGGGACGAGCGGGCCCTGGCCCTACCGCGGCGGGGAGATCGAGGTCCCGAGACCCCGAAGAGGAGCCGACACCCGTCCCTGTGCTGATCCCGCCCCAGCCCCGGAGGGATTCCCGGGTCCCCTTCCCACGTCTCGGACTTCTCTTACTCTGAGCAAGTTTTCTCCTCGTACCTTCTGGAGGATTTATCACTGGCTCTGGGACTTGGTTTCCGGCTGACTTTATCAGCTCGTTTTGGGCGATCACTTGTTTTGCTCCATCCCGCATCCTTTGACCCCTTCCAATCGGATGTTCTAGATGACTGAATGGAGTTTTGAGTTGGACTTTTGTGTCCCTGACGGAGTTGGGCCTGATCCCAGAGCACTGGGGGTGGGGTGGAGGAGTTACTGTAAAATGCAAGTTGGATAAAAGGAGGACCTCTCGCCAAGGGCCCCAATGAGTGGCACACAGTCTACTATCACCGACAGGTAGGTGTGAAGTTCCTCTTTCGCTTAGCCTCCTGGATTTGACCTGATCTAGCAAGAGAATCTGAGATTGTAGATTGCTTTTGGCCAGTGAAGTTAGTTGACAGGCGTAGGAAAGAGGTTTGTTTCTGAGCAATGAGATTAGTTTAGGGTTGCTGCCAAGTTATCCAGTGGATTAAATTTGGAAATGTAGTTTCTTGGAGAGAAACTTTCCCCCAGATTTTCAGAGAAGAGGTAGGTAAAACCACGATTGTGCATTGCTATTCTGTACTCATCTTGGAACCAGGGGACAGTCATTTTGGGTGAAGGTCAGTGCCTGAAGTTGGCTGGATATTGGTGATATCTGTCGTTTTTAGTCTTGCCTGGTAGTTCTAGACAGTTGCATTTTAGGAATTTCTCCCCGTGAACTTAATTTGGAGCCTGCTGCATGGTGATTTGTGAACTTGATCTCTTTTAGGTGTTGACCTGCACAATGTTTATTATCTAATAATTTTCCGGAATGTTGACATTACCAGTAAATCACAGGCCAGACTCTTGCTGGAGCCAATATCCTGGAGCTGAAAGAAATGAGGGAAAACCATGGGGTTTGCTTTTAAATATTGTATTTTAATATTTCATCTTCCAGAAATACTTGACGTTTAAGGAATATAAGACTTCTGCTTAGTATAAGTATGGCAGGTGGATTTGTTGAGTTCTTTGTCCCTTAAAATACTTAACCAATGTTGCGTAGTGGTGTGTGGTGAATTGAGCTAGATCATATGTGGTTCTCCTAAGAACTATTCTTTTGAATAGGTTAAGCAATAAGGATGTTGGTTCCTAGACCACATTTCATTTCTCAGTTTAATTATGACTCTGTGTACTAATCCCAAATTTCAGTCAGCTTGCTTTATTTTTAAGTCAACCCTCAAACTATTACATCATAAATACATCAAATAACTGAATGTAGAGGGCCAGAATTCTTTGATGAAAAGTGTGACAACACTGCAGAAAGAAGTTTAATTTCCGATTAAAGGAGTTTCACCCAATTGAAAGACTCATTTGTTGATTTTAAGAGGGCCAAAATTCCATTATCATACCAGAAACAGAACTACTCCAGAAACAGAACTTCCTCTTCCTGTTGATGCTTTCCAGTGTCACATGAATGTTCACCTAGAAGATTCCATGAAGTATTTAAACTATAATTATTCTTTGCATGTTTTTAATAAGTAGGTTTCCACTTTTAAGAAAATTTTTAATTTTTTCCAATATATAACATCAGTAGCAACAGTGGTTGTCCTGCTTTCTAATAGTTAACTCCATTCCTTTCCTTTCAGGGTATTTTCATCTGAGAAGTCACTTTCATGAGTGTGTGGATAATTGTTTTCCTGGGTCATTCAATTCTTGCCCTTTCTGTTGAGCCCGTAGACAAGGAACTAATGTAATGTTGGTTTTCATTGAGATACTGGTGAGTTTAATTTGTAGAAACAGAATTTAGGAGCATGAACTCTTTCCATACAAAAATCACTTTAAAAGTGCTCAAATAATGATTTTTCTTTAGCATTGCTTCTCAGAAATTTTCTTCCTCTCTCCATTACCTTAGAAATAAAAAACACAAATAAAAGGGATTTGTGTCCTTTTTATAACTTGGATGGCATGGAAATATTCAATAAGCATGCAATTACTGAAAGTCTGTTCTTTGCCAGGCACTGTACTAGGCACAAGAGATTAAAAGATGAATACTTTTAATTGTTCTGATTTGCAGTTTGTGGTTAATCTGCAGATTGATTTGGACATTGGATTCTTGAACTGGTTCAAATACTACCTAATTTTACATATTTTTTAAAAAAGGAAGAAACTTACCTGCTTAATTTACTACTGAAACCTATTTCTTAGGAAGTTACTACTAGGTTATTTAAAAAAAAAAAAAGAATTATTCTGATTTGAATACTTAATAACGCTTTATCAAAGAGTTCTGGTCCTTCTTATTCTTACTTTTTCTTATTTTATTCTGTGAATATAAAGCATCCATTTGTTCTTTAATAGAGTACTTGTTCCTGATTTGATTATATGTTGGGGTGAAATCTGGAAGCACTGGTTTAGTATTATTTCTATGCCAGAGTGCCTTAACAAAGTTAAGAGTGCAGAACAGTTTCTAGCTTTCTCTCAGCCCCACCCAGCTCATCTTCTTTTCTGTCTGGCTCCAGTATACGCTAGTACTATAGGTATACTTTGATGATTCTAGAAGTATTGGCAAATTAACAGTGCCATGGTAGCTTTTTAGAGATCCTTTCGAGTTTGAAGTGTACTGTATGTGGTATAGCTTTGTTTTGTAGAGTAGGCAGAATCACCAGGCCAGCTGTGTGAGTTAGACTTCTTTCATTGTGGTGCTTCTGACTACAGAGTCTGTCTGTCTTCAGTTGAAATCAGACTAGCTGGTTTTGGGCGTTGTTCTGTTTTGCAGTTTGTGGCAGGCGACACATGGCTGAACAAGATAAGAAGGGTTTTATTCTTGTGTTAGGGACGTGCTGGGGCTGGGATGGAATTCAACTATGTTTAGGCTCTGATTGGCCACTTTGGATACTCAGAACTCTTGTTATATCCTGTTATTATTTTGCAGTTAAATCAACACATTCACTAGCTCTCCTCTCTTTTTCTTCATCTTCTACTCCTCACTCCCTCCCCCTTTTTAAAACTTAAAACTTAAAACATTTTTAATATTTATTTTTTTACTTTTTTAATTTTAGTCGTTCTATGGCATTTAAAACTTAAAACTCAAACTGTATTCATGGTTGCTATTGCTTTTGTGTATCGTATCTGAACATCTTTGAAAAAATCTAAGCAGTTTGTGAATACCTTCCAGTCTCTTGCTTTGTAATTTCTGTGAGACCTGGAGACTATAGCTTTCAGTGTTTAAAATGAGCACCTCAAAAATGGTAGAATGTGTGATAGCTGCTTTTCATTCTGCATTATTGCTTCATTCAATCCTAAAATAAATCCTAATTGTTTCCAATTCTCCTGGATGTATTCTATCCTTGAGACTTTAGGGATCCTGTGTCAATTGGAATTTCTTTTCTTTTCTTTTTTCTTTTTTTTTTTTTGAGACAGAGTCTCACTTTGTCACCCTTGGTAGATTGCCGAGGAGTCATAGTTCACAGCAATCTCCAACTCCTGGGTTTAAGAGATTTTCTTGCCTCAGCCTCCTGAGTAGCTGGGACTATAGGCGCCTGCCTCAAAGCCTGGCTATTTTTTTTAGAAATGAGGTCTTGTTGTGGCTCAGATTAGTCTCCTATCTGTGAGCTCCGGCCAGTCTGCCTGCCTTGGCCTCCCAAGTGCTAGAATTACAGGCGTGAGCCACCGGGCTGGCCCCGGCAATTGGAATTTCTTCTGAGAGGTAGAAAGGAGGGAATACTTTTCCATTGGACTTACTGAACAATTTCAGGCCAGATTCTGTAACACTGATTTTTCTGGGACAATATAAGCAGGAAAGTTATAAGGGTATTCCTTGAAATAGACTTTTGTTTTTCCTAGGGCTTTTGAGATTTTGTTGTTATAGATTTATAGATAAACAGGGTTTTAGATACAATAAAGACATTTTAGCACTGAGCTGAGCTTCAAGTGATTTAAACAAACTTTTCAAATGAGTGTGGGAACCTGTGACTTTATAGCCTATTCCTTGTAATTAGCATTTTCATTCATTATACTTTTTCTACCAGAATTGCTATATAATGCTTTGATTAAAAAACAACTCATGTTTATATGCTATTTCAAGTTTGCGTCTGTAGGGTAGAATTTTTTGTAACTCTTTTTTGTAAAGTCAGTCAATTGATAATTACAAAAATTGAAATTGGGGCTAAGGATTACAATGCTAGCAAAATTCAGTTTTATCTTTGTCTTTTTTTTTTGTGTAGTATAAAATCTTGATTCATGTGAGTATACAATAGTACATTCACTTGTACAATTTTATGTGAGTTAACATGTAGAGTCTAAATTCTTTTAAAAAACACAAAGCTATAGTTTTCCTGACTAATGACACATTTTAATATGTTCACTTTGTTCAGTCAAATGACAAGAGAAGCTTTATTTGAAATCTTTACAAAAATATGTTAACCTGGTGATACCACTTAACACACTTGTAGTTTATAGTTAATGACATGTAGTTTTTTTTTTAAATGGAGTTTTCAGTTTAAAAAATGAAATTTGAGGTAAACATTTATAGAACCTGTGAATGGTGAATTTTACATATATACATGATTTTTTTTTTTTTTTTTTTTTTTTTTTTTTTTTGTGGAGCATTGTGATTCCAGGGAAAACAGTTGGAAAATATTTGAGTGTACATATGTGGCTGCCTCTTCTAAAAAGTAATCCAGAAATGGGTATGAATTGACTGCTGACTGATATAGGTCACAGAAACAGCACAATTATATAGTGGTTTTCCAGAGCTGCAGTCCCCAACCTCCTGGCTACAGTCCCCAATCTCCTGGTTGCAGTGGGTTCTTATGGACCAGGCTGCACAGCATGATTTTGAACAAATTTCAAAATCAAGTGCAACTTTATCTGTATTTACAGCCACTCTCCGTCGCTAGCTGATATCAGCACCTTGTCAGATCGGCAGCTGCGTTAGATTGTTATAGGAGCGGGAACCTTACTGTAGACTGTGCATGCGAGGGATCTAGGTTGTGTGGTCCTGATGAGTATCTAATGCCTGATAATCTGAGGTGGAGCTGAGGTGTGATGCTAACACTGATGAGCTGCTGCAAATACAGATTATCATTAGTAGAGAGGTTTGATTGCATGGAGAACATAATAAATCAATTGCTTGCAAACTCATATCAAAACCCCCATCCCACCCTGGCCATGGAAAAATTCTCTTCCATGAAATCAGTCCCTGGTGCCAAAAATGTTGGTGACTGATGCTCCAGAGGTAATTGAGGCACTCTTGTATCAGGGCTATCTGACAAGGTTACCAGAAACGTTTCTTACGTATAATTGCTTATTTCCTAGAAATTGTCCATGACACATTTTCAGGAATAGAAAGCTTAACTGCCTTTGGTCTTATCTGTAAAAACTTGATTTTGATGATGTTTAAAAGCTTTATTTAAAGACATGCTCCTTTCCCTTTTAATAATTAGGAGTTTTCAATATAGTGCCATTCGGACTGTAAGTCTAAATCAGCAAAGTTATAAATATTTTGCTTCTTTTTTAACAAAACACCATCATGTATGTAACGATACCATATGGTAGTATAATTCTTTAACATTTACAATATTTCACATTTAGTGTAGGACACATTACATTGCTATCATTTACACTTTTAAGTTAACTCAGGAAGTGTAAGTCAAGATTATAAAATTAGAAAGGACAGACTCAAGATTTTAATCTAAATTTTCTGGCTCTCAAGTCCTCAATTTTTTCACTTTAAATTATTGTCTTTCTATGTACTGAATATTATTTTCCTGTCCTACTTTACATACAGTAAATTTCAAACTTGACCAATTGAGGATTGGATTTTTCTCTTACAGGATACCTTCTAGTACCTCATCCATTCTAATTTTAAATATCTCTGGAGGATAAAGCTCTGTCACTTCCTCAGGAGACTGAACAACAGTCTGATCTTGTCAGGAAGTTTTTCCTGGTCTTTAGCTCAAGCTTTTTTTTTAAGTTGTCCTGTTACTTGTGTATATTTGCTGTACCAGGCTAAATAATGCTCTCCCCCCTTTTTATGTTTGTGACTATAAATAGCTCAGACAGTTATCCACCACCTTTTCATTCTCGTATACTTAGTCCTTACTTAGTCAAGTTATATGTTGTCTCTTGATCTTTTGTTTAAAAATAAGCTTCTCTTAATATTTACCCAGTCACTCTCCTAGTGTAAAAAAATTTTTTTGTTAGCTGCTCTCCCAGTACAAACATGATATTCTGCGTTTTATCTTGATCTATAGTCTGGAGAAGCAAGTTCCAATTTTAGTTTTATTGTGATTCAGGAGAATCTTTGATTTTTATCAATGCACAGCCTAAAATTATAGGTAAAGAGTTTTCAAGATTATTTTAATTTTAGTTTTTAGAATGGTGTAAGAGATGTCACAGTTAAATGAAAGAAATTTTACGAACAATATAATTACCAAATCAACTAATTACTAACGTTATAAAAGACTTCTTTACAAAGTGAGTTTTTCAAGTATTAGTGTCCCTCATGTAACAAATATTATTGAATATGTGACAAAAGGGTAAGGCCCAGAAATACTAAATGTTAGAAGCCATTGTTGATTAAAAAATCAATCAGAAGTGAAAATAAAGTATCTCTGAAGTAAGTGAAGACATGTAATTGTCTTAAAGTAAAATATCTATTGTAATATGGTAAGGTACATCTGGAAGTTGTTACTTTGTTTCAGTGGTTTTTCAGTCTGTGTTACTTTAAATTGCATGTCATTTCCCCCATTTTTGTTTATTAAGTTTTACCTCATTTATTTGAGTTTTCTCTTATTTCCCCATTAGTAAAAAGAAATAGATCTATAATGTTTAGCAGTATTTTTCCCAGTAAAATGGACTGTGGCTAAATTTGGAATACTTTACTTTTTTGCCATTGTATTTACAAGAATTGTTACAGCGACAAGAGACAGTAAGAGAAAAGTACATATTTAAATTATTATAAAACACATAAGGTTTTAGAGCTCTTAATATTTTATTACTAAACTTTTTTATTTGGTATTAATTTAGTTTAAAATTCTGTTAAGTAGATGTCCTTGTTCATTTGTATTTTGCTAGTAACATTAGCATTTTGGAAACATGACAAATTTAGAGCATTACTTTTTTACTCTGGAAATAATCAAGATAGGCATATATGAAAGCCAGTTGTAAGACAGCTTCTAACTCCAAAAGAAGTCTGTGAAGCTAGGTGCCTGGGATAATTTTTGCTTTTTGATTCTGTAGAGGCAATACATGATGGTGTAGAGGTCAGAGGCTATGCCTAAATCGCATAAGCTTGTGTTGTTGACTTTGAGTACAAGAAGAAATGCATAGTTTACCTTACTGAAATTAGCATGCACCAGGGCTGCTGATAGATTCAAACCAAAACAGCATCTTTTATTAATTCAAATGCTGAGTCCTGGTTTTTGAAATTGTAGTCACCTGATAGGCCTGGGTGGCTTCTCAGTGTCTAGGGACAATCAAATCTATGGCCAGTGAAAAATTAGATTTCCTGTCTTGGGACTGTGAGTAGCAGTTCATGGAGAAATTGGATATATATAAGAAAACATGATTTAGTTAATTCTTAAAATTAGTCACTTGTCACTGCATTTTCTTTGCGTTATATAGCATGTTATAGTCATTCAAATGTTTTGCTCTGAGACTATAGTTTTGGTCAAATATTACATATAAATGCTGACTTTTTAGGTTTATAGACCCAAAAGATCAAAGAGGATTTTCCAAGTCTTTCGTGGCTACAAAATATGTAGATTATCGTATTGTAGGAAAATTAGAGACCGTCAGCGTGCGGAAGAAGAATTATACCAGAAATTAACCATATAATGTAGAAAGTGGCTATGTTGTCCAGAATAGTTATAGATCCCCCAAATGCACCTAATACACGTAGGAATAGACATATCTTTCCATAGATTTTATGGTGGGTTATCTGCCTGTGTTCTAGGTACAAGCTCATATATTGTGGTTTGCCCAGTACAGTCTCTGTGGTTTACTCAGAGGAAGTGGTTCTTGTGGGTGAAGATCTGATCTTTTCAGAGGTTGTTGGTGGCACATGCACCGTCAGCTGTTTCCTGTTTTATTGGCTGTTTGGGCAACACCTTCTCAGGACGAGTAATGGTGAAGGGTTACTTAACTATTTTGTAGCAACAGGATGACTAGCTATAATGTTGTCTGTCTGCCTCTCAGGTGATATGAGGGTTAAATTAATGTTTAGGAAGAGCTTTGAGATCCTAGGATGAAAAGTGCAGACATGTTCCTAATCATTTGCAGGTTATTGCTCTATCAAGATAATTGCTTGCTTGAAATAAAAAGATGTTCACAGTAAACTTGATTTCTGTAGCCATTCAAGTGTGTATGTTTTTTCTTTTAAATCACCACAAGGGTCATGGTTAGAATTTTTTCTTTTTTTTCTTCTTTTAATTATCCTATATAATTTTACTCTGCGTGAGTTAACTTCATGGAGTAGATGCCTTGTCTCTAGTACTCGTTAAGGCTTGTTCACAAAACTTAAAACTTAGAACAAGCTACATTGCCAGCTTAACTGGCATACTAAAATCTGGAAATTGAATTTTGTTTTGAGATTAGTAGCTGCACCATCCATGTATAAAACCCTATGTTTGCTTTGCTGAAAGTTAGCCATAATGCCTCATTTTTTGTTTTATTTTGCTTTGCATTTAGCCTTTGATATTTAAAAAAAAAAGTGAATATTTTGGGGGCAGAGAATTTCTTTAAAGTTAAATTGTGAACTAATACTTGAGTTCCTCAAGGGTTGGAGGATAGTTCTCATTAATTTTTAAGTAATTATTATTGGTTTTATTATATTTTATTCTTTTTTTTTAATACTGAAAAGCATAAGAAGAAAAAAAAAATGGCCCAAATGATCCAGCTACCCAAATGTTGCTGCTCAGGTTAAACAAATACAACACGTAAGCACAATTCAAATCATATATAATGGTATAAAAAAATCTTACTCCTATTTTACCTCTATCCTTATATACTATTAGTTCTCAAAACTTCTGTCAGAGGTAAACATGGATTATTTCAAAAAATATATCTTCCAATGCATTTTTAAAGAATCCCAGCCGATAATTTTCATACTCTTTGCATCTATCCCACAGTCAGTGTATGTGTCAGCTCTTCCTAGGTTATGCTGCCATAGTAACACCATCAAATTTCAGTGGCTTATAACACTGGTTCATCTCTTGCTTATGTTACACTTTGTGAATTGTGGGGGTTGACGCTGCAGCAGTGCTTCATATGTCTCACTTTGGACCCTTGGCTGGAGGAGCATTTCTTGTCTGATATAATGCCATTGCTGTAGAAGAGAGAGAGAGAGAGCAAGAAAACCGCTGTAAACATTCAGTAGCGTTTAAAGTTTTCACTTAGTCATGGTGTATAGCACATCAACTCATCTGTCATTGGACAAAACAAAGTCATATGGTCAAGCTCATTGTCAGTGGGAGAAGGATGTGGCAGAGTAAGTCAAATGATAATAATAAAGGCTGTGTGATCCTCTTAAGGATGCAAAACGGGATTGAATAATTTGGAACAGTAAATACAGTCTGTCACAGAAGGTGTTCAACACATTGTTAAATGGAGTCTGTTACATTTGAGGCTGTGAATTTTTTTTTACTGGAAGATTTAGAACATGTCCAAAATATACATAATGGTATGATGACACTATCTTTCCATCTCTAGCTTCAACAATTATCAATGTATGGACAATATTGGTTCATCTGTTTTCTTTTCCCACTTCACATTCCCAGTGGATTATTTTGAAACAAATAAACTGGGTATCATAATTTTATGCATAAATAGTTCACTAAATATCTTTAAAAGATGAAGTTTGAAAGTGTGATTTTTTTTTTTTTTTTTTTTTTTTAATAGAGAGCATAACTGTCTAATAGTTTGAGGTAATGGTACTAGGGACCACAGGTGTCAAGTAGGAGAGGATGTTCATGGTATCTATCTAGAATTTGACAGCTAGAACTTGTTTTGATTTCATTTTGAGTATTTCTGGAGGAGGCTTGGAACAAAATGTTATCTACTTCTCCAACCTCTCCTTTGCTTTATTTCTCTGTGTGTGTCTAAGTGTGTATAGCAGAAGCAGGTAATTAACCTTTGGAAAAAATAACATTGCAACAGATTTGATTTGTAGGAGGTTTCATTTCTCTGTTGGAATGATGCCAGTTGAAAGGAATCCCAGCTCTTAATGGCTCCATGTCTTTGGGGAGCTCTTTGTGATGTTATTTACTCTGGAGAAAAACATCAGAATCATTTATAAAAATCTTGTGTTCATGCTATTTGTTGTGCACAAGTTCCTGTTATATCTTTACGATGATTTCTAAGCTGTAAAAGTAAAGAAATTAGTCCAATTTTAGTTTAGAAATCATTAAAGCCACTTTCAGCTGCTCAGATTAGTTCATTTTGAGTGCCTGAAAGTCTCCATTTTGACTCAAGATGTTACAGATTTTATTAACATTCAGTGTAATCAGTAAATTTGTCATTTCCATGGCTGGCAGTGTTAGTGTTGTAGATCTAGGGTCATCAGTTTCACAAGATATTCTTTTTGGGGATGGGGGTGTTATATAATAAACAGTGGGGGCTTGGCACCTATGGCTCAAGCAGCTAAGGCGCCAGCCACAGCCCGGGCCCACCAAACAACAATGATGGCTGCAACCAAAAAATAGCCGGGCATTGTGGCAGGCGCCTGTAGTCCCAGCTACTTGGAGTTGAAGGTTGCTGTGAGCTGTGGTGCAAAATAATAATAATAATAATAAGAAGAAGAAGAAGAAGAAGAAGAAGAAGAAGAAGAAAAAAATAATAATAAACAGTGGGAATGGCTGAGTGCGGTGGCTCATGCCTGTAATCCTAGGACTCTGGGAGGCCTAGGAGGGTGGATTCCTTGAGCCCAGGAATTCTGAGACCAGCCTGAGCACCCTGAGCAAGATGGAGACATCCCCCCACCCCAGTCTTTCTTAAAAACAAATAAAAACAGAAAAACTTTCCAGGTGTTGTGGCGGGTACCTGTAGTCCTAGCTACTCTGGAGGCTGATGTAAGAGGATCACTTGAGCCCAGGAGTTTGAATTTGTTGTGAGCTGTGAAACCTTGGGATTCTACCCAGGTGACAGAGTAACGCTGTCTGAAAAACAAAACAAATGAAAACACTTGAGTTTTCCTTGGCATTGAATTGATTCTGACTTTGTTACTTGGGACAGTATAGTCTATTTAAAATCAAATTAAGTATATTTTCACCATTAAGAATAACGTTTTGACTTGCCATGGGTTGTTATTTTCCTATTGTTGTATCATAGTTTAAATATTATATTTCAGAGGTAATAGTTTGTCAGTACATGTTGAGTGTTCCTAACCCAGAAATCAGAAATGCTTCAAAAATTCAAAACTTTTTAGTTGCTAGCATGCACCACAACTAGAAAATTCTACACATAAGTACTTAACACAAACTTTGTTTCATGAACAAAATTACCTTTAGGCTATGTGTATAAAGAGTATATGAAACGTAAATGAATTTTTCCCCAAGATAATCTCATTATGTGTGTGCAGTTACTCCAAAATCTGAAAAAAATCCAAACCTTGAAATGCTTCTTGTTCTAAGCATTTCATTTATTTCTATTTTTTTAGAGACAGAGTCTTACTTTATTGCCCTTGGTAGAGTGCAGTGGCGTCATAGCTCACAGTAACCTCCAACTCCTGGGCTTAGGCGATTCTCTTGCCTCCGCCTCCCGAGTAGTTGGGACTACAGGTGCCCGCCACAATGCCCGGTTATTTTTTTGTTGCAATTTGGCTGTGGTCAGGTTCGAACCCGCCACCCTCGGTATGTGGGTATGTGGGGCTGGTACCCTACTCACTGAGCCCCAGGTGCCGCCTCTAAGCATTTCAGATGAGGGATACTTAACCTGTACCTTTGTCAGGATAATATTCTTGTACTTTGGTTGCATTTTTCTAGTTACTGTATTTGCCCAAAAGCTGTATGTGATTAGAATCCACCTCCCACCCTTTTTTTCAGATAAAGTCTCACTGTATTGCCCTTGGTAGAGTACTATGGCGTCATAGCTCACAGCAACCTCGAACTCCTTGGCTCTAGTGATCCTCAGCTTTCAGAGTAGCCGGGGCTACAGGCTCCTGCCACAATGCCTGGCTAGTTTTTAGAGACAGCAGGGTCTTGCTCTTACTCAGGCTGGTCTTGAACTCCTGACTTCAAGCAATCCACCCTTCTGGCCTTCCAGAGTGCTAGAATTAACAGGCATGAGGCACTGCACCCTGCCCATGATTCGAATTCTTGAGACAGTGTGGTAAATTGGATGTGTTGCTGGATCGTGAACCCGGAAAAAAAAGAGAAGCTTCTCACCATTCAATTTATAGCTTAAAAGTATACAAGGACAATTCTGGTTCTAAAAACAGAAATTAAGTCAAATATTATATGGACAAACATTAATAATTATATCGATTTTGATTCCCCTGGTAGATTTTTTTTTTTTTTTGAGACTATCTTATGTCAAAGATAAAATTAAATTGTAAAGGAAAAGATACTTCAGCCTTTTTTAAAAATTTTGTGTGTTTATGTGTGGGTGAGTGCGTGTGGGGTGGGAGGTGGGGCGGAGAGGAACAGTAGAAGGTAACTGAAGGAGGATGATACAGAGAAAAGAGCCTGGGTTTTGGTGTGTCAGAGTTGTTCTAATACTTAATAGTTGAGAGAGGTTTGGAAAATTTATCTATCTGAATAGCAGTTTATTTTTCTTTTCTGTAAAAATGGGAATAATAATACATGATTTGCATGTGAAGATTAAATGAGAATATATTTAAATACCTAGCTCATAGTAAGAGGGATCAATTAGTTATAGTAATTGTTATTGTTTAAACCCAGAAGTTAGCTGCGTTTTTCTAAACTTTTATCTGTTTATAAAATGATTTTGAATTTACATGTACTATCACCTGGTGCAGCGGCTAAGATAGTTTTTTCTTTGCTGTGATAATATACCTTATCTTTTGTATTTGAGATTATTGGCTATTTTTAGAATTAAGATATGTTTGACTAGATTTGAAAGAGATAGTTCAGACTGTGAACAATAACATCTCTAGTTACAAAATGAGTAAGATATTTATAATTGGCAATAAACTTTTAACTCTTGCCTTTGATTACTCAGAATTTTCCCAGTTCTATATTTATCAACATTAGTTCATTTATTTATTTTGTTCAGTAAATATTGAGTGCCTGCTTGTGTAGGTCATTGTCTTGGCAGTTATTTTGAGCCCTTGCAGTCTGCTGAATTACATGTAAAAATTAAGACATTTACTGGACAGAGCAGTGTTTACTGATCAGTATTGAAGATCAGTGTGAGAAGTCGTTGTATTTCAGGGAAGTTGTGGTGTGAAATCATAATGATTAAATTGATCTTATTTTCCAAGTTAAAAATCACATATTGTGCTTTGTTTCCTTTTTCATTTCAGTTAAATTATATTTTAGTGAGTTAGCTAGATTTAAATGGAAAAAGCATTGTGTACGTTGGAAATTTAAGAAGCTTAGATGTTGCTTTAAACAGAGGAAGTCACATTTTGTGGATTAGGCGTTGCTGTGGTCAGTATTTGAAGGAGAGCCTCTCTGCTCATAGTCAGCCTCTCTGCTCATAGTTGGCCTCTCTGCTCATAGTCGGCCTCTCTGCTCATAGTCAGCTTCTCTGAAGGTAGCAGCTGGTTAAGCATATACTTTGTGCATCCCGGTGTAAATGTGGTGATGATTTGGTAGGGAAGGACTCTGGAAAACTATAGTAGTTTGATTAGCAAGATAGTGTTTAAATCATGACTTGTTGCTCTAATATTTTAGACTTTGAAAGGTGGCAAGATTTGTTGTAGTCTATAATGAGCATTTAGAAAATAGATGAATTTAATTATAGAGAGAAACTTGGAGTAGTAGGAAAGGTTCTCATGTTTATAGAGCCCATATTAGACATTGGGGACTTCTTTTTAAATCTTCTATGTAAGTTAAATATTATCCCCATCTTACTTGATTTTGCTTTGTTTTATTTTTTGAGACAAGGTCTTGCTGTATCTTCCAGGCTGGAGTGCATTGGGGAGATTAGGCTCACTGCAGCCTTGAATTCCTGTTATCCCCATTTTAAAACTGAGATAAATGATGCTCGGAGAGGTTCACTGAGTTACTCAAGCTCACATAGTTTCGAAACAGCAGGAAAGTTGGAATTATGACTCCAATGCCTTTTTTTGTTGTTGTTCAGGGAACTACTGGTCTCAGACATGCCTGCATTGATTGGGCTCATCAACCTCATCTAGATTAGTCAGTTGATATTTTGAGTCAATTGGATGAAAACTGGAAAGTGGATTTTGTCATCAGCAACACTGCTAAAGTAGTTGTCTTCACATTCTAATTTTGTATCTTATTCTTTCTACTCTTAATCTCCTGTTTACCTATTTCCTTTTCCAGATTTTTTAGGAGGGATTTTTGTCACATTTCCTGTAAAGCATTGACTACATTATGTTTAGGTTTGTTATTCATTACTTTAAATATATACACATGTGTAAATGTTAGACCTTTTTGATGTCTCCTTTATGTTGCCTATAGATCATTTTCTATCTTAATTATTTTAAAGTTCTTTTAAGGGAAGTTGGGGGGCACCACTATTTTACCCACTACACTGTGTAATACAAATAAAGTTTCAAAGGGAAATTTAAAAATCATGCTGGAGGCCATGTGAAGCCTGGAAGAGAAGCCCATAGGACAAGAGGCTGGGGAGAGCGTTGTGGCATTGGTCTAGGGATGGGTGTGGGCAGCAGCAACTGAGAGGGACAGAGGGCACCATAGGACAAGAGGCTGGGGAGAGCCTTGTGGCATTGGTCTAGGGATGGGTGTGGGCAGCAGCAACTGAGAGGGACAGAGGGCACCATAGGACAAGAGGCTGGGGAGAGCCTTGTGGCATTGGTCTAGGGATGGGTGTGGGCAACAGCAACTGAGAGGGACAGAGAGCACCAGGAGGGAGAAGTTGTAGGGTCTGGACCCATAAGGAGTGGCTGCCCTGAGTAGGATATCAGTGTCTTAACGCAATAACTAAGAAAATGAGGTGAAGGCTATGTTAACCAGTTTGATTAAAGTATTTAAAAAAAAAAAAAAAAGTTCTTTTAAGAAGTGTAAAGCCTATCTAAGTTACATATTCTCTAGTACTGTAAGAGCACAGTGCAGTAAGAAGTGACTTCTCAAAATTGTTACACTGAATCTGTAAGGGGAGAAAAGGGCAGCAAATGCATACTAGGCAATCAGTCAAGTATAAACGATGTAAGTAAACGGGGTTACAGTTTTCTTTTTTTTTTTATTAAATCATAGCTGTGTACAGTAATGCGATCATGGGACACCATATACTGGTTTTATAGATCGTTTGACACATTTTCATCACACTGGTTAACATAGCCTTCCTGGCATTTTCTTAGTTATTGTGTTAAGACATTTACAGTCTACATTTACTAAGTTTCACATGTACCCTTGCAAGATGCACCACAGAGGTAATCCCACCAATCACCTTCCCTCTGCCCCCCTCCCTCTCCTCCCTTTTCTCCTTCCCCCTATTCTTAGGTTATAACTGGGTTATAGCTTTCATGTGAAAGCCATAAAGTAGTTTCATAGTAGGGCTGAGTACATTGGATACTTTTTCTTCCATTCTTGAGATACTTTACTAAGAAGAATATGTTCCAGCTCCATCCATGTAAACATGAAAGAGGTAAAGTCTCCATCTTTCTTTAAGGCTGCATAGTATTTCATGGTGTACGTATACCACAATTTATTAATCCATTCGTGGATCGATGGGCACTTGGGCTTTTTCCATGACTTAGCAATTGTGAATTGGGCTGAAATAAACATTCTGGTACAAATATCTTTGTTATAATGTGATTTTTGGTCTTCTGGGTATATACATAGTAGAGAAATTACAGGATTGAATGGCAGATCTATTTTTAGATCTCTAAGTGTTCTCCAAACATCTTTCCAAAAGGAATGTATTAATTTGCATTCCCACCAGCAGTGTAGAAGTCTTCCCTTTTCTCCATACCCACGCCAGCATCTCTGGTCTTGGGATTTTGTGATATGGGCTAATCTTACTGGAGTTAGATGGTATCTCAAGGTAGTTTTGATTTGCATTTCTCTGATGATTAAGGATGATGAGCATTTTTTCATATGTCTGTAGGCCGTGAGCCTGTCTTCTTCAGAGAAATTTCTCTTCAAGTCCCTTGCCCAGCCTGCGATGGGATCACTTGTTCTTTTCTTGCTTATACGTTTGAGTTCTCTGTGGATTCTGGTTATTAAACCTTTGTCAGAGACATAACCTGCAAA